>JAQFZT010002809.1:0-10657 GCA_034696325.1 Camisiidae sp. | reverse complement strand
ACTTTTCTTTCAACATTTGTGAGTAAGAAAAGTTTTGAAACATATTTCGATTCGGTTTTAAAAAATACAATCTGTATACTTATGAGTTGTGTAAAGTTTCGTTCATAAAAATCAATTAATTTTGTATTAATTATTTATTTAAAGCTACAATTGGGGAATATATTTAAATAAGAGTATATTTAACTTGTAATAGGGATTAAATAAATAAATTCTGAATACTTTTTGATTGTCATAAGAAGATAAATAAGTGTCGAAATTTTAAAATATATTTAAATGAATTTCTAGGGCCAATCTGTAGTTTTTCTCCAAAATGATGCCCTCAAACATTCGTTAGCTTTAATTAAAATAATTATTCTATAATTAATCGAATATCCGTTGAATATAAGTTGCAAATCATCAAAGGGTAGATGCTATTCAAATAGTAAATGCATACTTTAAAATTATTTATTTTCTGTGTTAAGCGACCACTCTTTGTCAGTAAAAATAGTGGTCACTAACTGGTCACTAACACAACTGGTCGCTTAACTAAATTTGGACTCAAATTCAAATTTTTTAATAATTAAATCTTTACACAGAAAGTATTAATATCTGTATCTGAATATGAAATTAATATTGAAATTTTAGGTGAATTTTTCAAAATTAATTGAAAATTTTTCCCAAAATCTATTTTATTATTTGATGAAACTCATTTAAAGTGATCATTTAAGTAGAAGTGGACGCTTAACACTGGTTTTAGTGATACTAGAGTATCAATTCAAAATACGGTGAGATTCCTATAAAATCACAATTTATCTGAGTTCACACAATTTTTGAGTCCCAACTCTGTGTATATAAAATTATATAGAGTTAAATTCACACCCTTTTATCCTCACCTTCACGTAAAATCTGGTAAACATGTTTCATATTGTCTAAATTGACATTTTAATTTTAAAATGGGTAGAGAGGGAGAGGGGGGGAGAGAGAGAGAGAGAGAGAGAGAGAGAGAGAGAGAGAGAGAGAGAGAGAGAGAGAGAGAGAGAGAGCACGCTATCTGACCATCAAACACAACTCATTCTGAAATTTTTAAAATATAGAAATACTTAACTAAATAAAGCTGACTTGTATCACACAAAGTAAGATTACTTCGATGAAAATGAACTCAGTGTAAATGTGATACTATATTAGCGTTGTGAAGCAATCAATTTATTGTCTGAGTCAAAAATTTAGTCATTTTTTCAAACAAAAATTTAATAGTCATGTCCATTAACAATGAAAATATTATAATAGAGGATTCTGAGTCAGAAAATCAAACCCCAAAACGAAGATCAAGTAATGATGATGACAACGATGACGCCAGACCTGATTCCGATTTCGAGAATGTTAGACGACTAGATAATGCAATGAAAAATCTATTTTATTGAGCATAAAAAGCTTAACATTGAGAATAAATTTTGAACATTTTAAGAATTCTTCATAACAATTGTGTTTTTAATATTAATTAATACTTAATATTAGAAATAATAAAGTTATGGAAGTGGTGTTGAATTAGTGCTGCATTTGTAACCTCCGAGAAAACCAGTTCTCACATTACCCTTAACATCAGACCATAAGCGGTGATAATTGCATAGATTTACTTGTGCATTGCCTTCAGTGTCTGTATATCCTGTGACTATAACCTCTTTACCTTCTGGTAAAACGACACCACACATAGCGCTGTTGTCATTCGTCAAAAGACGGTTTGTTGTGAGTGATTTTCTTCCTTTTTCTGTTGCTCTCAAAACTTTTTCAGCGGTAAAATCATAGTAAACTTTGAATTCAGATTCTTGATGACGAGTACCTATTTTAACAATAGCTACAAATTCTGATTTACAGAAATGTTCCTCTGGTTCTCTACTCATACAATCACATGCATTGCTTGAGTCTAAATAGTATAGAATCACAACTATTAAAACAAGAGATAATTTCATTTTTGCTCAATTATGTTGGGCTCAAACTATTGATCAAAACAAGTTCACCAAAAAAATATATTTCAATTTTCAAAATGAGTTTTTATATTAATACTCATGTCTTATATGCACTCTTATGTAAGTAAATGGAAACAAATGCATCTGTTATGATAAAAACATAGATATTGAACACACATTAAACGCTTGATTCCATAATTAATAGAGTTGTGATTCCGGATCACGAATTATTACGCCATCAGTAGAGGGTTTCTTTACTTTTTTATAAATGATATGACCATAACATCCAATGAGTGAAGAATAACACAATTGAATGTATGCAAAAACATATTCTTCTCTCACTATTTGAATTATTCCTATTTATGTACAACTATTAATGAGTTTATGACTTGATTATCCGGGATCTCTGCATAACTTTGCTGGAGTAGCTGTACTGTTCAATTCTTTTTCATTAGTCATTATTAACTCTAAAATAAAATCGTAAACACTTCTCATTAATTAAACTGATAAACTCTTACTTCAAAATAACAGGTTTTATTGCAAAAGAAATTATTCAATTTCCACGAAATAAAATCATAGAGTGTAAAAAGTTGTTAAATCATCATTTTTCTAAACATAGTATTGAACACACATTAAATGCTTGATTCCAAAACTAATAGAGTTGTGTTTGATTCTAGGTCACTGATTATTTCTGCATCAGTAGATGATTTCTTTACTATTTTATCAATCATATGACCATAATATCCAATGCGTGAAGAATAACACAATTCAATGTATTCACATATTCTCCTCTCACTATTTCAAATATTCCTCCGATAATTGAAAACACCAATAAAATTGTTACGAAGCTGTCCGCACGCGCTCTTCTTTTCTCAATTAAAGTTTAGTTTTGGGGTGTTTTTATCATTTTGTTAAAAAAACATTAAATTTAAGGACAGACGACATAACATTCAAAGAGCTAACAATAAGTTTAAAACTTATAATGAGACCATTGGATCCTAAAAGATGTTTACAGTTTGGTCTCCTGCAGTCGACTCCCAGTAACAGAAAATAACTTATACTTATATTATGATAATTACAATTAAAATCTTAAATTTCATTAACACACATAAGAAACATGAGTATTATATTACATTACGAGAATGTTCTATCATTTGATAACTTTGTTTTTCGTTTATTAGAGAATATACGAGGAAATCCAGAATTCAATAAAACACTGATTACGCCACTGCATAACAAAATTATGGATGGAGTTCGGAAAACGTGCCATTGATTTTTCGATCTTCATATTCTGAATCGTTATCAAGAGTAGATCTTTAATAAAAAATTTCAGAGTTGGGCCCATTTAAAAAAATACGCATACTTTTTGAATTTTTTTGCAAAATTTTATATTGGAAATAAGTGCTTAGTTTCCTAACAGATCTGGTCGAGTATGGTATCATTCGACTCAGCTCAGCTTACTGTATCCAGTGATATATCAAACATGGGTCATTTGACTCTGGAACCCATCTATTTTCACTTTATTATAATAGGCTTCTATGGGGAGAATTTTTCTCTGATACCACACAACCATGTATAATACATCGCTGAATTCAGGTCAATGAGCTGATTCATTTGATACCACATTTGACCAGATTCGACCCGGAACTGACCACTTCTGGTCAATTGAGTTTAGCATAACTGTCATAGCATAGTGTCAACTTTCAAGTCTTTTTCGAAAGTTGTTCGAAAACTCATCCCTATAGTTGAAACACGAGTTTATTATTTTCTGAATTCACTTATAAAACTTGTGCTTCACATGTATTTGATTCGAATTTTGACCGTTTGTGCAATAGATACAGATTATGACTAAAAAATATTAGTTAACTATTCATTAAAAGTATAGAAAAAGTTTTGATTATTTAGAAAAGGAATATTCATTCCATTCCAAGACTTGGCCCCATATTTAGCCCCCAGACCTAAATTGCTGGTTACGGGACTGATCATTATATGAATGGTTGTACTACTATTGAAACTGCTAGCGATGATTACTGGTCTTTCCTGCAAAACAAGTTCCATACAAAATACATAGAAAAACATGTTATGCACGAAAGCATTTCATCGATAGCAGTTTCAATAGTAGTATACTTTAATAGTAAACATTTTACTTATCAATCAAACAAATACTAGAATATCATTTTTGCATGAATTTATTTCTCTTGAGCTAAAACAACTCTGCAGTTCTGACAAAGATTTCTTTATTTTTATTTCATAAGTTTTTTTCACAATATACAAATTGCTCATAAGGTAGTTGAGGTAATGCATCAATCATTGACTGATTCATTGGAGGTAAGAATGGCTTAAGTCTTCTGCATTTCATATCATCTGCTATTTTCTCAGCGATGACAGCCGTCGGTGCGTTTGTATTGCCTGAAACCAAAGTAGGCATAATTGACGCGTCAACCACTCGAAGTCCTTTAACGCCTATGACTCTGAGTTGTGCGTCAACGATAGCACTCGAATCATTAATAGATCCCATTTTACATGTGCCCACAGGATGATAGATAATAGTCGTGAATGTTTGACAGATACATCTTAAATATCTGTTTGAATACAATTCATATGCTTCACATCCCGGGTGTATAGTCTTAAAAGGAGTTGCGTTATATCTCTGTAGAGCTGGTGTTAGGCCTACTGCTAATGCTGTTTTCAGTCCTTCCACCAGAACATCGAGATCATGCTCAACATCGAACCACTTTGGATCTATCAAAGGGTCTTCATATGGGTTTTTAGATTTCAATCTTATCCAACCTCTCGATTTTGGCCGCAGAACTGTTGCATAAACACTGAATGTATTGTATCCAATGTATGGTTTGTAGACTTGTTTCCATAATTGATCTGTTACTCCAACTACTGTTCGTAATCGAATCCCATAATCAGATGACAGTGTGCCTCAATTTGAATTCATGAAGTTGTCAAATATTATTATTACTACTATTGAAACTCCTAACGATAATTTTGGAAGCAAAGCCTCTTACCTGCAAAGCAAGTCCTATTCAAACTTATACAAAAACATGTTATGCACGGAAGTACATATGTTAAGATCATCGCTAGCAGTTTCAATAATAGTACTTTTATGTAAAACTTATTGAGAATTTGGCTGAGAAATGCCTCAAATGATTTCTTAGTGAATTGAATTTAAGCATATATACCTGGAATCATAAATAATTGGACATCAGGCCAATCGTCCAACTTATTTGCAAATTTAGTTTTGATGAACGCAATGCCTTCTATAAAATTATTAGTTAGACTATTGTTTCTGGTGGCATAGTATTCAAGTATATTATAGGGAGAGATTTCTTTCAGAAAATCGAATCCTATGCTTTCATTCACACTGAATGGAATACCACTCGCCACATGTTCTTGTAAATTATGACCTACTCTTAAATTAGAGATTACTGGAATGCCCAAAGCATCCAAATGCTCTTTGGGACCGATACCTGTCATCGATAATCAGTTAATTGAGTTAAAAAAAATTTTCATCCAAAATCCATTAATACCTGAAAGCATCAGAATTTTAGGTGAATTAATAGTTCCCGCTGAAAGTATGATCTCATTTCTTGCATAAACAAGATTTTTTGGGAAAATTCTATCGAATTCTACGCCAATGGCTCTCTTGTGTTGATCAAATATAATTTTGGTGACATAAGAGAAAGATAAAATGTGCAAATTTTTCCTTTTAATTAAGGGTTGCAAATACGCCCTCGACATTGAACATCGCTCGCCATCTCTAATAGTCCTTTGTGGTAATGCAGCAAAAACTGATTGATTGGCACCATTAACATCTCCAATTCCATAACCTAAATAAGGACCGGCATCACGAAAGGCTTCGGCAACTTTTATGGGAACAGTTGGTAACGATACACCTAAAGGACCGTTAACTCCATGATAACCAGTGGCCACATATTCGGGATTTTGATTGTCTTCCATTTTAATAAAATATGGAAAAACTTCAGGATATGACCAACCAATCGCTCCATTACTGACCCACTGGTCATAATCTCTCGGATTGCCGCGAACGTAAACCATAGTATTTATGGTGGAAGAGCCACCCATTATCTTCCCTCTCGGCCACGGACTTCTTCTATTCTCAATTCCAAAACAAGACTTGTTTTGTGGTTCAGTCTCAAAGGCCCAATCGATAGGGGTTTTTTGCAGAAAAAAAGCTGTCATCGGTATATCTGTAAAAATATTTTCAGCACATCCGGCCTCTAATACTAAAACAGTTTTTGTGGGGTCTTCTGAAAGTCTGGCCGCCATCACAGAACCGGCTGAACCCGCGCCTATCACAATGTAATCGTATTCTTCGTACCAAAATTGTCTCCTGACTACGAGTTCATGATTGTATTGACTTATAATTATATAATATATGATAAAAGGTATGAGTGGAACAAAAGGCAAACTCGCAGGTAAACTAACAAATAAGTTCAAAAGTGGCCGTAACACTGATGCCATTCGACTGTATGTCATCGCACTCAGCATTCAAATCATTTACAACTTTTTCTAGACATGTGTGTGCTCTTCAACTTTTAACTTATCAAATATAAGGGCTTTGATTATTAATTAAGTGGTATTTTTCAAAATTAAATAGAATTTCATTATTAAAGCCCTCATATTTTCTTTGGTAATGTTCAAGAACTTATTTAGAACTTCGATTCGATGATCGATTCGTAATTGAGTAAATTTGAAAAATTATCAAATCTAAAACTAATCCCCAGTCCTTCTCGACACAAGTCTGTTAATAAATTGTAAGTCATTTTCAAACCCTTTCTTAAAAAACAATTTTCTAATAATTTAATCAAATCTAGAGCTTATAAATAGGTCTTAAATAATAACTTCGATATCAAGTGTATTTGATTTCTTGATTTCGTGGAAAAAATGACAAATAATGTGAAGTCAAACGCGAAATATTGCTTTAAATTAATATAATGTAACTTAATATGAAAACTGATAATATATATGAATAATAAAGAATGAGATTTTCTTAAAGCCTAATTATAACTAAAATAAATGATTTGTAATAATGATGACTGAAAATAATTTAATTGCCAACTTTTTTACAGAGTATAATAATTATAATAATAGTAAATTGAGTGCTCAATCAAAAACTGAACAAAATATAAAAGAAATACATAATTATTTAAAAATGGATCTTAAAAAATAAAAATACAACTTTCAACTGCATTCAGTGTTGAGGAATTTTATCAAATTCTATAAATAGATTTGATTTACATTTAGTCTTTTTATTTATATATTTATAATGAATAGTTTGCGAAGAAATAACCGAAAAAAGTTTCAACGAAGAGATTGTTAATAAGGATTGAATTGTTTGGATTTTCTCGCAGTTTTAATTAAATGCTTGACATCGAGACCATCGGGTAATTCTTGTTTATGAACACGAAAATGTTTACTTAAATGATCAGAACGTGAAAAGCCTTTGGAACAAAAGGGACAGATATGTGTCTTCTCGCCGGTATGCGATCTTTTATGACGAGACAATTCATCAGATCTGAAGAGATGATAGAAATAGTTAGTATTTAATTGAAATAAATGAGAGAAAGAGTTGCAAACCTAGAGAAACGCCAGTCACAGTCGGGCCAATTGCAGACATAAGGCTTCTCTCCTGTATGTCTACGTAAGTGAGCCGTCAAATGACTTGATTTAGTATAAGCTGCTCCACAATTATCTACAGGACAGACATAATTACGGGGATTTGCTGTCACTGTGAAGATCTGAATATTTGTTGGCGAACTTTCATTAGTATTACTACAACTACTACTACTGTTTGCTTTAATTTTACGATTATTGCTATTAAAAGAACCATTAAAATCGTCATCACTTATATTATAATCAATTAGGTTATCGTCTTCTACAACATCTTCTTCTACTTCTTCTTCATGTTGTGTTTCAATCTCTATGGTTTGAATGGGGGAGTTCACACGTTCCACTTGATGTACGTGTGAATCCAGATGTTGTCGAAGAGCGTCAGGTGTCAGGAATTGAAGACTGCAGTCCTGCCACTGACACTTGTATTGAGTCACTTGTGATTGTGGTATAAGTGATGAAAGCAATGAATGTTCGCAAATAATGTGCTCATTAAGTATTTTATTAGTGTTGAAACTCTTCTTGCAATGAATGCAATTAAATGATTGCGTGAAAGGTGAGAGTTGTCTCTGCTTTTGATTGCATTTCTTTTTAGATTTGCTTGTTTTAGTCAATCGCGGAATCGGGACTTTCAATAAAGGGCTACCATTGGAATGACCGGACACTTGTTTAGTAATCTCTTCTTCTTTTTCGACTTTTATTTTTGCCAATACTTTTGCTGTGAGTGAACTCTGCTGTTCAACATCTTTACTGTTTATTAATGTCATTTTATTTTTATCATTATTATTATCAACAATTGGCGCAAATTTTAGTATTAATGGTCGAATATTTGAAGACAACTGAAACTGTGTTCCTATCAATTCAAATACAAAATTAATTATTAATATTTCTATTCATTGAGAAAATACTTCAGTTTAACAATAAGTTTTAGCAATAAAAACAAAACTAAAATTCATTTTTCAAATATTTCAATTCAACTGTGTTTAAGACTTAATCAGAAAGTAATCATTTAAATGACTATTAAAGAGATAATACAGAAAAAGACTTATTATTTGAATGAATAAGTTTTCTAACAAAAGGTATTCAACTATTAAAAACAGGAAATTATAATATGGAAAATATGATTAAATTATGAAATGCAATAAAAATACAATAAATGGTAAATAATTAATGATATGTTGAAAATACCAAATATATTATGCGGAAGAATAAAAGTATTTCCGTCAACATTAAGACTTGCGGACAAATTAGTGGTTATATTACTATTAATATTATTATTATTTTGAAAAATCTTCAATATTTCTTCTCTATTACTGCTATCGTTGTCTTCAATCATATCTTCAATTATCTCTTCTTTAATACATTTTATACTTTCGTTAACACTATTATTATTAATCAATAACTTGTCGTCACTTTTAATCTTCTGATTGAATGATTTATCAATGGATTTATTATTAATAATAGTTTTAGACTTTCTTTTGCTTTTATTTACATGAAATTGAGTGATATTTAGGTCTGTTTTCTCGCATTGAATACCAAAACAAACATTTTGAGCCTCACTTTCATTATCACTCATTTTAACAACAATTAAATACAATTTCACTAATCATCTAAAACAAAATCAATTAATTTAGACATAAATGCAATGCATAATCATTTGAAAAAACTTAACTAAAAATGCATTAAATTATAATTATTTAATAAATAAACAGATGTTTTGTTTACATCTATTATTAATATTTTCTAATATCGCCATTCATTCACTTAACTATTAAACTATTGGTATTGTTTAGTGCGTAGATATTTATTATTAAAAGCCTATTATCTGCTCATTTTCAAAGATAAAGAAATGCTTATCATTTCAGTGCCTTTCATACAGTTGTAGTTATCCTTTTCTTATCATAACATTAAACAGACACAAATTCAAAACTCATTAACTGCATATTGAGATGAGTTAGAAATACATGGTTTTTAAAAAGATCTCAATGAGGAAATGATTCGTGATATTAGTATTTATTTGTTTATCCCATTTGTTATTTAGATTTTTTTCTATATAATAAATAACTCATTTGACTGGCAATTAATACAAACTTTTCAATTGAATTGTCTGTGAAATGACAAAAACTATTGAAAGTTATTCTATTGAACTCTGTAATGAAGTCATTGAAGGGATTTATTATTATTTGTAGACATACTTTATGTTTATTAAAAATTGACCGAAATGTAAATGACATGCGCTATAAAAGAGTCGATTTAAAAGTTTAGGCTCTTTTAAAAGTGTCAAAACATTACAATTTGTTGAGAATTTGTTAAATAAAACCTAAGAATTTAATATAGATATCAATTAATTAAACGGAAATCATTACAAATGTATTGACTGACTATAAGTATGAAATGTTGAACTTTTTATGTTAATAAATAGGCGTTTAATTAGTAAAAGCGTTGAAAACAGGAATCGAAACTTTGTCACCAAAACTCATGTCTTGAGTTGTGATGTTATCTTGAATTATATGATTCCTGTAGTCATCAAACCATAAATAATAGAATCCATAAACAGATGTTGTGCTCAATATTAGAGTAGAAATTCATAGCAAATAAGAGACTGTTTTATAAATGTTTTGATTATAAAACTTGTGCTCAAATGTATTAAAAGACTAATAAATAGATTATAAGGAATATGAAAACGGAAGTCATGACAAAGAGGTCTCATGTATTAGTTCAACCATTTCTTACATTTTATTCTGTTTTCCATTGATTTTTTTCTTGAGCGGAAAAACACTTTGATTATCTTTGACTTGATTTTGATTGATATTTATTCTGTGATAAAATGCCATTTGATTTAATTAGCAAAATATGGGCTGAACATAGACTAACTTCGGTGATAGAACGAGAAATGGTGTTATCTTTGTATCTGCCACACACACCACAGTAGCATCAATACTACCAACTGGTAGTCTAGGTTTTACAGATAGAAAAAGTATACCAAACTTATATGCAAAATATCAATAAAATGACCATAACTTCCAACAAATGAAAGTTAATCACTTGACAAATATGTAGAAAACCTTAAG
>JAQFZT010002808.1:0-10657 GCA_034696325.1 Camisiidae sp. | reverse complement strand
ATTATTATCTTTGAATTTCAAATTTTGTGCTTCAAAAATGATTCTTTTTTTCCTAAAACTTTAAATATTATTTTGACGTAATATATATATTGTGAATAATAAATAGTTCAACGAAAAAAATTTAATATAATGCCAAAAGCTTTTAGTGAAAACAGAAAATATCTATTCGAAAGGACGAGTCTTTTGACACCAAATGATACAATAACTATTCCTTTTTCGGATAAATCCAACAAAAATTGGATACAAAACTTAGTGAATATTTCTAACAAAAGAAAATTAAATTTTAAACTTACATATTTAGACTTATTAGGAAGAAAAACAGTATTATACAACTTAAACGTATTTCTTCTATAACTCTTGATTACAAAGAAACTTTGTAAAAGAAAACAAAATAAATGTAGAAACATGTAGAATTTAGCTGATTATTTTGATAAATACTCTAGCAATAATCAGTTATCTATGGAAACAATTGTGATTTAGGTTTTTGACGGAAAAGATAATGCTCAAATTGTAATTTTTATGTTTCTAAGCAACAGTTTTTGATTACAACAAATTAACATCAAAATCATTAAATTCAAACGAAGCATGTGATAAACAAAGTTTTCATAAAATACTTAAACTAGACGGTTGATTTTTATCATTTAATTTTAACCTCTTAAAACAATAGATGCTATCCTTTTCTACCTTTCACAGGCATCGTTTTTCAAGGTTTAAGAAAGTGAAATGCCATAAAATTTGTTCAAAATAAGTTTAAAAATGATGAATAAAAAAGTTATCATAATAGAATGAATTTTATATCATTGAATAGATCTTTTCGTACTTTATTAAAGTCTAAAATTACAACTAAATCATTCAATTGGTTTAATTAATATTAATTTACAAAAATGTTAATATTTTCATTAAATTTTAAGCTTGAAATAGTTGTTAAACAATTTTGAAAGTTTTTGGAATATGCCTTACATTGCTTTCTATGGGATAATGAGAAGAAAGCATTGACTATTTTTTCTTATAGAGTGAATTAAAGGCTTTAAAATGTGTATGTGACTTGAATACACAATGATTTTTAACCAAAAATGACCCTTAAATCTAAGAAAGGTATAACAATATATAGATATCGTTGAAAAGCATTTTTCATACTGATGTCAACAAAACTTGAATAAAAGTTCTAGGATGACTGGTTCAAAAGTTAGACTGACCACTGGTCACTCATTGATATTAGTCACTGAACACTATAATATGGGTATCAAAATGAAGCATATTCAAAGATAAGTTAAACTAAAAAGAAATCAACTCTTAACCAGTTATTGTTTTCGAGATATGAATTTCCGAAGATGCGAATTTTTACCATTACGGGTATAGGAGTTTTAGTTTTGTGAATTTTTTGATCATACTTCTAGTCATCTGATTTTCTTGAAATATGGTTACAATGAGTATCGCACTTGTATTATATTTTAGAGGGTAAGAACTAGTAGTGTCGTACTGTCCCAGAACCGCAATAGCGAAATTTGATAGTTTTAGTTGACTTTCAACTTGAATTCTTCACTAAACAATACGAAAAGTTCAACTTTTAGTGTTTTTATTAATGGTTTTAGAGGGTTGATTGAGGTACGAGTCGTTCTGTCCCAGAATATCAATAGTAAACTATGATTGTTTTAGACGGCTTTCTGTAGTATTTTAGCTTAAATTCCACACTAAACAATACGAAAACTTCATTTTTTAATGTTTTTATTAATGGTTTTGGAGAGTTGGATGAAGTACGAGCTCGTACTGTCCCAGCTCCGCCATATATACACTACTTATAGGGACAATAAAGAAGAAGTAATGGATGACTTCTTCAAGGAATATTGGATTGGTTGAAAAATTCTCTAGACTTAACATTAGGCCTGATTTCATACATGACTTTTTTGAAAAATCACTAGACCCCCTAGAGGCCCTAGCTAAGAAATGAAAAAATATGCATACGATAGACGGATAGTGAACCTAACATATGACATCACTGTGGACTACATGTGAGCTCTCCCTGATTTTATATAAAACTTGAAAAATTGTGAAAAACTCCATAGGATTTTGCTGGGAAGCATCTGTAGTATTACGAAAGCCTCGTTTACGGGAAATAAACTTTGAGACAGAGCTTTCAATAGGAAAATATAAGTTATTATTAAGATTGTGTCCTAATTTGGAAAAATTTAATCAGTTAGAAATCGATGCTTTGATTGATAGCAATGAAGAATTAGTGCCTAAACTCATACAACTCTATCTCGTCGACCAATTCAACAATATGTTTAGCGAAGAAACGATTAAGTCTTAAATATTTAACTTTCAGATCTGTAAATGATTTGGAGGACTCAATTGAACTATTCTCTAGTTTTGAAAATTTAGAGCATTTAGTCTTTTATTACTGTAATTGTGATCCACTTTTTAATGAAAATCTCAAAGCTTTGAAATTGACTAAAATAAAGCACTTGGACTTTGATATAAATTATTATTTCTTCCCAGAGTCTGATATTTTGAAAACTATTCATTATTTGAGTCAAATTCAAACATTAGATCTTTGTTTAAGTGTTTGATTACTATAAATGTTTTCAAATGAAATGCTTGAATGAATGCAAACTATTAAGAAAACTGAAGTTATGTCATCCGTATATGTGTGGAGTGAAGCCAGACAAACGTATCGCTCAAAGCATTGTTTTGAGTAAAACGCGTTCAAAGTTTAAGTTCAAATTGAAAATTATGCAAAACTAATAGTTAAAAATAAAAGAATTCTCAAAATTTTTATATTTAAATATATAACCAAAAGTTTTTATCTTATAGTTTATGGTTTAGAGAATATATTTAAAGAAAAAAATTTAAAATAGCTTAACTGCGTTTACGTTTGTCTGGCTTCACTCCACACACATATATATATATGGCTATTCTTTCGAAAATATTGACTTATATGTACCACAATTGACTCATCTCTATGTCATAGATATTGGCCATCAAATAATAACTGACAAGACTTGAATATTTGTCAAAATTAAATGAATTAATTTCATACGAATCGTGGTATTGTAGACATCAAGCGCTTAAAATTACAGACTCAGGACTTTTGCTTATCATAAATAAATGTTAAGAAATACAATCAATTCGTTTCAAAAAAGTCGGGGTTTTCGGGTTGGACAGAGGGTCAGAAATGTCAGGCGGGTTCGGACTGAAAGAGTCGGCCTGAAAAAAGTCGAATATTGAAAAAGGCCAAAAGAACCTTCAAAATAATATTTGAGTGAAACAAAAAAAACTCAATTTTTAACTTCATTACTTTACATTACATTATGTTATGAACTGTAAAATAAAACTTTAAAGCTTTGACTCAATATTTTCAATCATATCTGTTATTATATACGCAAATTTTCGGGCGGGTCGGGCGGATTGGACAATGAGGCAGAAAATTTCGGGCTGAAACTATTTGAAAAATATTAATTTTCTGAAAACAATATTTAGTGCTCATTAATATTTAATAAGTTTGTTATCAGTTCGAGGTTTGATAGGCTTAAGTCAGTTAAGACTTGTTTATAAAACATGTTATTGTATTGCAATCAAAAAAAACTCAATCAAACGTTTAACATATTTTTTAAATAATTATTTGCTATAGAAATGTAATTTTGCTTATTATTTGCTTAAATAAATTTAAAGTTAAATGATATGAAATTTGAATATTTGTTAAGTTTAATACGAAACAAAGTATAATAAAAGAAAGTGATGGACAACAATATAATTTAAGCCGATTCTTCGCACTCAAACCTTCTTCAAAAATTGTTAGAAAGTTTGAAAGTAAAAGCACATCTAATTTTTTAACTTAATAATAATTTTTAATCTCTTTATTAAGAATAAAAAATGAAATATATATAACTAGATCTTATAGAATACTTTCGATTTGATCTGAAACCTTGAGGGATATAATGATATGTTATTTGACTTGAAATACCTGTACAGCTATAACAATGAATAGACGCATTTCTCTATAATACAGTTGTTGTTGAATTGTATGATTGTTATACTTATGAGTCTTAGAATTAATTAATATGAGAAATATGTGATCAATTGTCGATCATTAGCCTTCAAGACAAGTAAACAAACATTTCATTGACAGGATGTAACCACAATTACTTATTTGCGTCAATCAATTACAATAGAAAACTTTTATTAACAAAGAAATCAGTGAATCACTTAATGACAGACTTGAATCGTCCTCTTTTCAAAGCAATAAAACTTGACTTAATTGAGAAGTTTTATCAAAAGTTCACTAAATCTTAGTTAAAAACAAAGATTGAAAATGAATTTTTATAGCATTTGTGCCTATTTTTGTGTTTTGATTTGCATTATAAGAGCTGATAAAGTGCATAAAAAAGGCAATCGGACTAGATTTGGGATTTGCCATACGAGGCATCTTGAAAAATGTATTGATAATGTCAGCAAATTGGGTAAAGAACCCAACCCAACATCCATAATAGCAACAGAAGATGGTTTTGATAGACTTTGTCGGTCTGTATTTCTTTATTAATCAAATTTCTATTCAGTTCTCATAAGTTTTCTTTCAAACAAAAGTGTCATTCAAGAAGATTTTGTCAATTGTATTATCAATTATATGTCGAAATGTGGAACACCTTTATATCGAGAATTTACTAAACTAATGACAGATCAATTTTCAGTTAGTTTGAAACAAATTTGTGAGCCCTCAGCGTTCAGAACAGGTAACAATCAAATTATCTATTCTTTCATATATTCAAAAGATTACTGCAATTATAGAAAAAATATCAAATTGAGTTATTTGTATGAAACAAATATTTCAAAGCAGTTTTAATATAATTTTCACCTAAAGAGCTATCACTCAATTGATTAAATTGTTTCTAAAACGAAATAATATTGTGCTAAAGCATCTAACTTTCGATTAATTCAAGTTCAATTGAGTTATTATTTAGTTTTTGACCCAAAACCTCAATCAAGTCTCACTTAATTCACTGTAAGACCTAAACAATAATTAGAGGAAAATCAAACTCTGAAGTTTCCCATCATTAACAATACTAAGTTATCATTATTACTAGCCTTCAAAATCATAATCAATCAAAATTATCATTCATTACGTTCGACTTTTTCATCGCTTCGAGTCTTCATAACTAGTTATTAAATTTTTATATTGAAAAATGAAAAAAATCTTACATTCATTAGCACAAAAGCCTTTTTCTTGGATTTCAAAACAGAACGCAAAACAATTCAAAGTTTTCAATAGTTATGTTCTCAGAAATTGTTTTATTTTCATTGATTTACATCACAATTAAATGTTATTTATGGTATCGAAACCGTCGACAAAAACATCAAAGATTCATAAGAAAAGGAATAAATGGCCCAAAACCTGCATTAATATCTGGGAATTTATATGAATTGAGACAATTTAATAATCCAAACATAATAATTGACAAATGGATAGAAAAGTATGGAAATAGTTTCGGATACTTTTTAGGCGATACGCCTTTTCTTGTGGTGAATGATTTGGATTTAATACAGAAAATTTTCATAACAAAAAGTGGTAAACAGTTTCGTGACAGACCACCAAATTTTATCGAAGCGAAGCCTTTCATAGACTCAATTGTTTTTCTAAGAGGCGATCGTTGGAAACATGTTAGAAAAGTAATTACACCAACTTTTAGTCATAATAAAGTTAATTCTAGTGGAATCACAGACATTATTACCAGTTGTGTTAATACTTTTATTCAACATGTTCAACAACAAGACTCTGAAACACCGATTATTAATATTGAAGACCGTATGCAAGCCATAACTCTTGAGATGATCTGTAAAAGCGCTTTAAGTTTGAATGAAAGTAACGATAAGTTGTTGGTAGCGATCAATGAATATCTTAACTATGCTATGAATCCTATCGTTGATTTGGCCCTATTTTTTCCTTTTTTAAGACCAATAATTAAGTTTATTAACAATTATTTAACTGCTGGGCGTATGACTGATATGATTGTTAAACATTTAAATAAAAGAATAGCTCAATTTGAAAGGGAGAGAAAACTTTCATCAATAAAAATTGATAAAAATTCAAACAATAATAACTTACTCAACTCATTGATGAACTGCTATTCGCAGCAAAAAATAACCAAAAATGAATTGATAGCAAACGCACACATAATTCTTATCGCAGGCTTTGAGACGACATCAACAGCTCTGACATACACTCTTTATTTGCTGGCAAAACATCCATCAATTCAAGACAAATTACGATCTGAAATACTTTTAAACGGTTATAAATGTCAATATCTAGATATGGTATGGAATGAATCGTTGCGTTTATGTCCACCTGTTGTAGGATTTGTCACAAGAATCGCTTCAGAAGACACAGTTATTAATGGTTTATATATAGAAAAAGGAACTGCAGTTCAAGTGCCGGTTTGGCAGATACAACACAATCCCTCTCTTTGGCCGAATCCTTATGACTTCGACCCCGAAAGATTTTCTCCTGAAAATAGGGCCCAAATCAATTCATTAGCTTTTCTAGCTTTCGGATTAGGGCCGCGTTCTTGTATTGGTCTTGATTTTGCTAGACTTGAAGCTATGCTCACTCTATCAATGATTTTAAGCAAGTTTAGAGTTGAGTTCTGTGAACAAACTGTTGATCCATTAGAGTTTCGATGTCCCACTGGTGTTGTTATCAAGCCATCGATGCCTATCTATTTACGTTTTGTGCCTATTTCTTAATCACGAACTAATTAAAACTCAGCTCATAAATAGTTTTCTACTAATTCTTTGCTTTTCAGTATTCAATTGTGAATCTATTGAAAATCTATTGCTTCTGTCTCTTAAAACTTAAGTCAAGACAATTAATGTAAAATGTTTTTCTTAATTCACATCAATAGAGTTTTTGTCAAATACTCCTTGTCTTCACGAGAATGTATTATCACAAAAATCATTTAAGCAGAAGTGCAATAATCCATACTATGGACTACTAGTCGAATCGACATCAACTAATAATACGCTGTCAGTAGACAATCGTATGGACAAGACTTGCTGTGGTTTTCGGCGATGGGAAGAATGCGCTCTTCAAATGATAGAAAACGAATGTGGAAATAATGGCGTCAATGCATTCAAGCAATTAATTCATAAAGGATTAGCTGATTTTCCTGATTTGATGTGCCCTAAAGAGTCTTATATGTCATCATCTGATTATTGTGTAAAATTTGATAATTTAAAATACGATAGAAATAGTTTCAAAGATGTTGAAAGTATGGGTAAAATTAATTTATTGAATTTTTTCTCCTTTTTAATACAATTAGACAATTGATAGGTTTGACGATAAAATCATAACTATTTAAATATCTTATGGAGTTTCAAAAGACATTCTTGTAATTTATGGGTTAATAAATAAAAATTATTAACTAAATTCATCATTTAATTTTTCAAAGTTATCATAAGATTTTTTATATGAATTTGATTCCAATGCAAACATTAAATTACTTAATAGTCTAAATATTTACTCAACAGGAATGATTGAGTCAATAATCATATTTCAAAAGCAGTTCTACTTCTTTTCAACTTAAGTGTGTTAAAGACAAATCTGCTATTAAGTGAATAAAAACCCCAAATTTTTCCCACAACTTATGAAAGCAAAAGTTATTTTAAAGATATTGAAGTTCATGAATCATAGCTTAAGTACTGAAAAATTCAATTAACGTCTCGATTATTTATCGCATCGTTTTGTAAATGAATTGTAGCTATTCTTCAGAACAAGTCAAGGATTATGAATTTGGGAAAAATATTTAACAGGAAAAAAGCTTTGATTCCTAATTAAATAGATACTGGTTTTTAAGTTATGACTTTTGAAAAATTAAACAATACTTCTGAGACTAAATCGAGTCCTTGACTTACAAACACTCGACAAAACTTGAGCTCAAACTTTGAGAGTCAAATAGTGAATACTCAACTTTGAAAGAAAGCTTCTCAACACGTCTCTCAAACTTTTCTCAAACTTGTGAGAAGTTTCTCTCAATCTTGACAGCTAGTGATGAAAAAAGAAAAGTTACGCTTTTCTATTGAATATTATAGTAATGATAAAATGTATTTGTTATTAGGATAAGGAAAAAATCCCCATTCCTTTGAAATAATTTAGTTATAAATAGTGATCTGTGTCACTAAATGATAGGCAATTGTTGTTGAGCCTTATGTTGGAAGAAGACGTGTTTGACAGTCAGTTGTAGTAAACATGAGGATATCAAGTAAGACTATTATTATTTTAATATCTTTTTAATGGTTCGCATTTTTTAAGCCTCAATAAAGTATTGATAGTTTTGTAAAGCAATGGAAAGCATCTTTTGCTTATACTATTGGACTCAGTTTCTCATTATTTTATTTCTTATTTTTTTGTTATCTGTTTCCCAGTTTAATGTTATCAATTTTTTCAGAAATTTTCGCTATTTTATTGATTGTTGTTTGTGTGGCTGACGCTCAGAGGCGTAGAAATCGTAAACCCAAAGGCGGTGGACCCAAATGTCATCTCAAAGATGCGGAAAAATGTTTAGATAAGTTGACAGCCTTAGGAAAGAAAGACAATCCGACGGCTATTATCGCTACCTCTGAAGGATTAGATAAGTTATGCAGGTATTGGACTATAAAAAACACTTTATGATGTGTTCATAACTTTCAAGACATTTATTGATCAAATTCTTATAATGATAGAGACTTTCTTAATTGACGGGTTATTAATGTAAGTTTACTCTCTTTTAATTGAAATTTCAGCTCAATTAGGACTGAATTTATGGGTTGTCTCAAAGGCTTTTTCAAAAAGTGTGGAACACCTCTTCATCGAGAAGTTGTGGGACTATTACTTGACCAAATTCTAGGCCAGGCCAATAAATTCTGTAATAAAGGACCTGAAAGAGAAAGTATGAAACACTACTGAAGACAAATTATCGTTTCAGACTACAGTTGACTCCCGTTATAGTGAACACCCTTTTGCACACAAAATTCGTTCACTATAACGAGAGTCGACTGTATAATCATCTGAGTATTGTATAATTGACGCTATTTTACAATAGAGTATAAGCACAGATGCAATAGTACTGAATGGTATCCTATTGTATGTTTCACAAAAAATAACATAATTAAGAGCGCGATTTACAATATCAGTTCAGATCATTTTATATTTCAAACCATAATTAGTCACAAATGATCTAAACTTAAATGTTTTGAAAATTTAGAATTCTTGAAGAGTTCTCCGTGTCTTCACGAAAAAGTTCTTAGTCAGAAAGCAATGAAAGAGGACTGTAATAACCGATATTTAGCGACACTTAATAAGGTTTCTGGCGATAGATTGAAAGAAGGCCAAGACAGCACTTCAGGTGTTTGCTGTGGTTATCGCTATTGGGAGGACTGTTCCAAGAAATTAATTAAGACTGAATGCGGTGACAGTGGTATCGAAGCCTTTGAGCATTTGATAAGCAGAGGTTTTATGGGCTTACCTGACTTGACGTGTCCCAGAGATTTGTTTATTGCGTCTTCAAATGAGTGTCAGGCTATTATTGCGCCGAAGAGTAAAAATCTGAAACTTAATTTGGGCGGCAATGGAGTCGGAAAGTATAATGTGGCCACAATGTTCTCATGGCTTTTTGTTCTTAACTAAGCATCTGGTCATCGACCCTTCGACTTCACTTTTCAAAAGTTTTCTTAAGAGTTTGGTTTTCCAATTTTCCACTTTATCGAAAATCTTTCCTTTATTTTATTAATGCATGTATTGATGGCATATTTATATATTCATTTTGATTGCATTTTTTAAACATGAAAGCGCGCGCATTTGCATACTATAGGCATTTATTGATATATTATTGTTATTATAAAATTAATAAAAATAAATTCAAGTCAATTTATCTATTTGAATCCGAATTACAATATTTGGAGAAGATATTCGTGGGATTTATTCAAACTTTGTTTCAAATGCAAGGATTGTAAATTTTAAAATTTTAAATAATGCCTATGCTTTGGTCTCCTTTTGAGGTACTATCGGCAAAAAGAATATAGGTTAAAAATAGCGGTAAATATTAGAGGATTACTAAATAATTTGATGAAACTAAAAAGTTTTGCAACCATAAAATCTATTGAGTTACTTTTTTACAGTATATAAACTTAATTAGCATTCCCTTAGAAAAATGACGTATTTTATTTCCCAACCAATAATCTTTTTGCGATAGTACATTTTTACAATACTTATTAGCAGGGAGGTCCCGATCAGTGAAACGGTTTCACTTTTTAACAAAAAATATTCAAAAAGAATGCCCAAAAAAGTGTGAACATTCAGCCCACTATCGCAATAAATAATTGCTATAAATTTTTTTCCAATAATTATTTGTGCGATTTTTGTACGAAAACAAAGTTTGTCAATAGGCACGTGATACTTTGGGACCTCCCTTATTAGTAGTCAAAAATAGCGTAATTACACATTCAAAACTCATTAATTAGTAAACAAAAGCACGTGTTATACACATGTCAATAAAAATAAACAATGGTTTTAACAATTAGACAAAAAACTACAATTATTGACATGTGTATAACACGTGCTTTTGTTTACTAATTAATGAGTTTTGAATGTGTAATTATGCTATTTTTGACTACTAATAAGTATTGTAAAAAT
>JAQFZT010002807.1:0-10659 GCA_034696325.1 Camisiidae sp. | reverse complement strand
ACTCATTTGAGTAAAACTAGTTTTGAGAATGAAGTGTCATCTCTATATCATCTCTCAATATAAACCAATAGCGAACAGAAGTCTCACATTCTTTCAAAAAGTTTTGGCTCTTTTTTACACTGAAGGTCATTATGAATAGTAGTCTCAAAGTCTACTAGTAAATTGGCGTAACTTTTCATTTTAATTAATCAATCATTAATGTTGTTTACATTGAAGGCATCTATTTGTCGATAGAGTAAACACAGTATTAGAGCTAATATTTGGATTGATAAGTGATGACTACAATCAATAGATAGTAATTATAAGATCTGATAAATGTCCCAATTTTTGGTGCATAAGATTGTGATGAAAGCATTGGATTTCTAAAAGATTGTCTCTATAACTAACTTGTATGCGACCAATACTCTAATGATTAGATCATAATTCAAAATAACTTCAATAAAACTTTTTATGGCACACATTCATCAATAACTTAGTGTACAGTCTTTAAGGCTATAATAATTATTAAACATTTATTACTATTGGATAAGACTTTCAAATTTTTTGTCAAACTTTTAAATCAAACGAAACATTAAAACTATTGACTAATGATTTTGATGACATTGAAGTTACATAACTTGTAGCCTAACATTCAGAACAATGTTTAGACAGCACTAAATTCATTGAATTTGAATATTTTGTGGAAAAACCTGAAAATACGATAGATTTTTAACTCAAAAGAACTTTATGCAAAAGTTTTCAAAATTTCAATGCAATGAATAAGTACTTCTGTAATTAAAAGTTCAATTTAAGCGATAGTTTAATCTCAAACTTTTTGCTAAATAAATAATTTGCAACAAAATTAGTTTGATTTGACACGAATTTGACAGTATATATGACTGCATAATCTATGAATATATTGATATTTAAATTAAATAAACTCTATTTGAATGTCTATTAAAAACAATCTCATAATAAGGTAATTACCGGTCTATTTGTCTATTTTATGTTTATTATATGTAATTAATTTAAAAAATAAAAATAAATGATTTTTTGCAATTATGATATAATACAGGTATGAGATATCATACAAAAAGATTTCTTGTGGAAGTACTGTCTTCAGAATCAGAGTCATCGACTTCATAGACAAACCTCCAGTCTCTAGAATCGGGTCGAAAGAGGCGGCAAAACTTCCACTCACAGAAGTCAAACATATTCTGACAAAAGCCACGACTGGAAAATAGAATATTCAAATCATTATTAAGTCATCGAATAGTTTGTAAATTATGAGACAAGTATTGAAAATTCTCTCATTCTTCTCATGCATTATTAACGATAAATGTTATGTAAAACTCATTTTTGAATGTCTGATATGAATGAAGGAAAAGAATAGAATGAATAACTGACTGGAATGGACTGATAACTCCTCCGTTTTCGTCTCGCTTGAAATGGTGATAACGTCTACAATTCATCCTTTCGTTAGTTGTCATTCCTAGCCATAAGACCTATTAAAAAAATTCATATACAGTACATAATAATAATAGTTGAATGAATTACTTGATAGAGTTGACAATTCATGAGAGTGAAGACCCAAATGCTATGAATGGCAGCATTGAGTGCACACCATGTGATCCATCCGTTGTAAACAAAAGCTCTGGCAATAAATGTTGGAAAACTCAACTCATGGTCATGGTCTATGTTCTTCTTCCAATCTAATCAATTATTTTGAATAAATGTTTGTTAAATACAATTTAAAACTCGATTCTAATAATTCTTACACAGATAAGTGCCGAAAAGGAACCAAACAATTACAAGAAAAAGAGAGATGAGATACCAAACAAAATATTTATGATTTCCAGAGCCAACACAGTTTCCAACCCACGGGCAGTGATGATCAAAACGAGCCACACATTGATTACAAATTGAGCAATGCTTAGATCGAAGAGGCTTTCGGATTAAACATGAACTACAAAACCATAATGGATCGAAACCTTCTCGTTCTGCCAATTCTATTATTGTCTTCAAATGAGATTTGATTATTAAAAATTGTCACGTATTGAAATAAAATGAAGACATACTCGATATCTTTGGTTATGATCTTGAAAGACAATTCCAGGATCTCTTTTCCAAGTTTGATAGAAGCTATAGAAAAGCCACGTAGAGGTGGCCACTAATCCAATTAATACAAACGGACCGAAATCTAAATAAATAATATCAATATAAATGAACAGTCATTATAAACAAAAGCTAATAATTACTGTACAGGAAAGAAAATATGTGACGCAAGTGAAGTATAACCAGAACTTTGTCGCCAAATAGAGAGACATAGGAGTGATTTTATACATTCTTTCGTCAAACATATATCGAACCACTCCGTAACCCAATAAAAATAAAAGCAAAAGTATAAGAATTTTAATAGAGAGAGTTAAGCCGCTGTCAAAAGTTGTCCCGAGAAGATAAAAGGCGACAAAAGGTGATCCATTCATAACCCAATATTTGCAAACTCTATCTCTTAGCGAAGGAATAGTGATCTGTTTGCCGAATATCTGAAACGTAGTGATGGGCTTTTCTTTATGATAAGCTTCTTCTAGTCGTTTTGCTAACCATTTGGCCTCAAATTTATTGGCCATATCTAGAGGAGTGTCACCCACACTGTTCTTCGCGTATACATTCGCACCTGATTTCAATAGAAGGGAAACTGCGGTACTATTTCTTGAATATACGGCCCAATGAAGTGCTGTATTTCTGTGACGATTATCAACAAGTGATAGACTAGAGCCTAAAGTGATTAGCAGTCGAGTGGGATCGTTACTAATGATTAGAGAAATGTAATTATAAAAGATCTGAAATAAATTTGTGTTGAATTCTTACGCATTGACTCTAAATGCAGACCACATTAATGGTGTCATACCATTAACATCGGGCGCATTAATCTCTTGTCCTTTTGCGACAAGATATGCAACGATAGAGGTGTGACCAAATTGTGCCGCCAAATGAAGACAATTACTTCCTAAATGTTATCAATTAATTAAAATAAAGCTAAAGTTATATAATAATCAAAACCTTCTCCATCAAGAATGGCTGGATCTGCCCTGTGCTGTATCAACAGTATAACCATTGATATATGACCCTGTCTTGTAGCCCAATGTAATGGTGTTGACTGAAGATCACCGCCAATGGCATCAATTATGGCGCCTTTTCCTATATAATACTTAACAATATCTCTTCTATTATTAATAGCCGCCCAATGAAGTAAAGTTACGTTTTCAGAGTCTCTTTCATTCACATCATAACCATTTTCTATGATTTCTTTACATCTTTCGAAAGCCCCGTATTGTGTGGCTCTCACTATATCCAAGTCAGACAACTCTCCCTTCAATTCATTGCCACTCTTTTCATGTGATTCATTAGTGCCTGAGTTGGGCTTTGATTGATGTGAAACTCCATCTGACTTAATGTCGCCCTTAATTCAATCAATACATATATTCATTATTAAGTTTTACGCAATTTCTAATTATATTTATTAATTGTATGTATCATTTCATTATGGAAACAATACAAAGTTTTATAATAATTGGCAAATACTGTACTTGTTTTTCATTAGGAGTGAAATAGACGGGCGAACATGTGTTCGGCTCTTCTTCTATATCTTCGTTCATCGAAATTATTAATTGTCTATTAATTCAGATATTTATGTTTCAATTCAATATCAAAATACCATTGAATACATTTTGTGCACCGATTTATCACAATTAAGTATTACTGCAAATCAATTACAAAATTTAAATACAATTATGAAATAAATTAGTTCAAAATCTTCAATACCTTATAACAAATCATTACCTTTTTATCAAATTATTGCGAAAATTTATCTTTAAATCATTGATTATTTTAATATTTATATCAAATTTAATTTTTTATTAAAAACTTCCCCCAAAATATACTCAAATCAAATAAAATTGATAAATATAAGAGACATTAATTACATAGAAATGAAATTGATTTTTGAGTGAAAGCCTTGACTAACAATACATAGAAAGTGAGAAAACATAAGGTTTTCGGGCGTTCAATACATATAGACATTATTTATAGACAATTTCTAAAAGCATGTCTTGAGTTAGTTTTGGTGTTGTATTGAATCATACATTAAATTCAGATCATATTTGATATATTTATTTGTTATTATATTTACTAATAGTTAATGAGATTTAATTAATGATAACAATAGAAAATCGATAATAAGATAATAATTAATAAATAATTAGGAAAATGGGGAATGTTTTGGCCACTTCTTCTGGTTCTTCGCCGCCAAACATGCCACCAATGCCTTCGCCTTCGATCATAACTGATCTTAATATAAGTTCTGAAGAAAAACCATCTAATAATGCAAATGATTTAAATCCGGGATCAATGGAAGAGTTGCACAGAAAGTGCAAAGGTTTCTATCATTTATTCAATCCTTTCATTATTTTTTCGTTTTTAACACAAATTATTATTTATTAATTCATATAAATATAGAAAATAAGTTTATAATAAAAGTTTGAGAAATTGTGTTTTGTTGTCTCATCTCATAATTCAATCGAATAGAAGTTGTCTTAAGTCAGACTTGAAACAAATCAATTAATTAATGACTTGACTCTAATTGAACGTAAACTTTAGAAAACTTTATTACAGAAAATGATCGAAAATAATATAACTTATGAATGAATGCAAAGCTATTTGTTATGACTATTGGATCTTAAAGTTTAGTTATTTTGTGCTAAACTTTTTGATAAATACATAACTTATTTAACGAAATATTTGAATATAAATTTTGATTTGAGTTAAAGACTAATGAAATGTATATACACTATAGTATTTGAAAGTTGTTTAAAGTATTGACACTTTTGATGACATGACAGAAGTATTTCCGACACCATTCGATGGCGCAAAAGTGATAGTGAATAAGGCTCTGAGCAATCATTTCCAACTGAGTCATACCATTAATATGTCGAACGGACCGAACGCTCTGCCGCCGGGCTATCGATTCGGTGCCACATATATTGGTACAAAACAACTGTCTGCGACCGAAGCGTATCCCATACTGTTTGGGGAGATCGACCCGAGCGGTAATTTAAACTCTAGAATTTTACACCAATTCGGCGATCGATTGAAACTACAAATCGGAGCTCAAGTACAGGACGGGAAGTGTTCGGCCACTCAATTCACTACCGATTACAAGGGGAGAGACTATACGGCATCTCTAACATTAGGCAATCTTGACTTAATTAATTCAGGCGGTGTTGCAGTTCTTCATTATTTACAAAGTCTTAGTCCAAGAGTAGCCTTAGGGGCAGAGCTCGCCTATCAATACGGACCTCAAGTTCCTGGAAACGAAATCGCAGGTAATTTTGACCCCTTTTTCACTTCAGTTTTTATAACAATTATTTTGATTTTATCATAAGATTTTCTATTACGTGATTAATTCGTATCTGATTTTATTTTCATTTTTTCGCACTTTCTATAAATTATACTTAAGTGAATCTGCTTTTAAATGTAATCCGTTTTATGTCATGTTTCTATTATTCTTCATGAGGTATTTGACTTTAATCTCAGAGATAGAAAAGATGATAACTTTTGGACACTTTTGAAAGTTTTCTTTTGATGAATGTTGGGATTAGAGAATGGCTTCTGGGGTTTTACGTGTTTTACTGCCTTAGATTTTAGCATAAATTGATTGAAATTTGTCTTAAAAAGTGGTATCACTCGCTGGTCGCTATTCATCCCCAAATAATTACATATTTAGTGGAACAGTTAGTAATTCTGGCGCTCACTTATGTTACTACCAAAAAGGAGGCGAAAACATTCAGGTAAATAAAAAATTAAGTCAAACTTTGCAATTATTTGATCGTTTCCTTGATATAAATAAGTTGTAATAAGTTGTCTCATGACACGAACCTTTCATTCTTGTTCCACAAAAAAGGTTGGCGTTGAAGTAGAAACTAATCTTCGAGTGGCCGAAAGCGTGGCGACGTTTGGATATCAAGTAGATTTGCCTAAAGCTAATCTAGTATTTAGAGGTAAAGCAAAACTGGTTTCGTATTGAATGACTTGTGAATCTTTCATTCATTTATAACATGCCATAAATCACTACTTATTAATAGGAATGGTTGACAGCAGTTGGACTATTGGAGCGGTTTTAGAGAAGAAACTATTGCCGCTTCCCTTCACTTTTGTGCTCAGCGGACAACTCAATCATATAAAAACTCAAACAAGAGTTGGCGCCGGACTCTATTTAGGTTAACTCGACTAATATTAAAAATTCATTATAGTTCAAGTGTTCATTATAAATATGTTTAGCACTTCTTATAATTAGGAGTTTTGTAGGATTTATAATTTCTAGTGATTAAACAGATTTAAGTTCTCATTATTTTCTTTTGGGAAAAATAATCTATTGTACCATTTTTTGTATTCATCTTTAATTATTGATTCGCTTTTGTTATTTGCAGAAGTATTTTATTAAGAATAAAATTCATTAAAATTAAATAAATACAAATAATGATTGACTTTTGAAGCTATTTATTTGACTCCAACATTGAATGAAAACTGGAATCTTTTGAACTTTTTATTGCTTTGTTAAACATCATTATTGAGATGAAAGATTGTAATAAATTGGCGAAATCGGTTGACATGATTTCATCTAAAATATTCTGAATATTTAATGATTACCCGAAGTAATACTTTTACTATCAATTTTACTCCATTTTGATAGAGTTAGTCATTATCTACTGTAATGGTATTCGAAAAATTTGTGATTTGAAACGTTTATAGATCTCAATAAGTTTGAAAAAGTTCTTATCACTAATTAAGCCCTAATTGATCATTAATATTTTGGCGAGTATTAAAGGACCCGTAAGTCAAGTATTAATCAGCTATAAAACAAAGTTAGCGTTTTAATAATGAGTTTCTGATGATTTAGTGCTAAAGTGATAAATCTCGTGATTAATCCATAGATCATGAAGACTTGAAAGTTAGTTGCGATCATCAAGAATTATTTTAGTAAAAGCTTTCACTGCCCAAAGCATTTTGAATGTGAAATTTTCCTTTTCCAACCTTGCGATTTGAGATGTATATCATTCGGTAATAAATAAAATTGGGGTTAAACTAATCTCACTTTTAAAGTTTGAGCGCAAGAAAAGCCAAATATTTACTCTTGGATATCGTGTTCAACACTTATATGAAGTCAAACTTTTAAGAGAGTCTGATTTTATGATACAAGTTATACTCAATTTAAATATCAAACAGTTCAGCAACAAAAGTGAAATGATTATTAAGGTATTGACTATTTTAATTCAATTGAAGAGACTCAAGTCGAACGTATTGTTAAGAAATAGTTTATATTTAAGAGTTATTGTTCTTTTTGCAGATATTTGTGTTGTGCGCAGTCCTTCATCTGATTGATGGAATCAATGGTCAAAATGGAGTTCAGTTACAATCTGATGATCAGTATGTCTTTGATTTGCCTCCTCTACAGATAAAGCCGTTGCAAATAAAAGTGAATCCATCGCAATCGACCTTCTATTTAATCCGACAAAATGATGACAAACAAATGGAATACATTCCTATTGATCAATACAACCCTAAAGACTCACTTTCTATTCCTGCGGAGGCGAAAGCGAATCTGAATCGAATCCAATCAGTTGTTAGTAATGCAGTGCCTAAACCATTACCACAATCAGTTCCAAAACCATTACCACTGCCTAAAACTGAAGCTGTTCCCAAGGAATCTTCAGTAACATATGATGTGCCAACTGTTCAGTCTGTTTTAAAAGACCTCTCACACTATATCCCGTATGAATTGCCGTCACATTCACTCTTATATCAAAATTCAATTCCAACTCAACTTTCGAGTCAGTCACTTGCACCTCAGGCACCAGCAAAGAATACTCGAACCTTACCATCGATAACACTTCCGGCAGTTACTTTGCAAGCAGACAACCTTCCAATTCAAACCATCGCAGTTGAACTGCCATCACAATCCCTACCGGATTACGCACCTATTCAATCATTTGCAGCTCAACTATCACCGGTCCCAAAACTTACAGCTCAGACACTGCCAGCCCCGAAACCTGTAGCCCAAACGCTTCCAACAACTCGACAATTTACATCTCAAGGACTTAATGTTCAACAACTCGCAGCCCAGAGAATTGAAGCTCTAACTGTTCCTTCGCTTCCAGTGATCCCTAAGCCGCTGACAAATACAATTCCTAAAAATCAGGTATTCTTTATTCAAAACTTCGCAGAGGGATCACCTGCTTTTCTAGTTGCACCCGCACAAACCTTTGTACCAACACTCAATCCAATTAATCCATCCCTTCAAAAGCCAATTACAACTGAAATAAGAAGAAGATTAACTTTACCTACAACTCAATCCCAGACAGTAGCTCCAACTCCAACTCCAATTCCAACTCCAACTCCAACTCCCACTCAAACGACTGAAACCCAGCCATTAGACCAACCAATATATCTATTACTTGAAAACAATGAACAATTGCAACCTTCCGGTTTTGGGTTTCAGTTTACCGATTTGTTGGGAAATCAACAATCGAGGAAAGAAGAAATTAGTGCTAATGGTGTCGTAACAGGAAATTATAATTATTTGGACGCAAACGGCATATCAAGACAAGTAGAATATATAGCTGATCAAAATGGGTATGATTACAACTTAAGTAGTTCATAGTTTCGTATTCAAGTAGTTTTATGTTACATTTAGCTCAAACTTTCAAAATACTATCACTTATAACACGATAAAATCATGGATAGATTACTTACATTAATATGTAATTCTGCTCTCAAATACTCTTTAAAAAAATGACTTTTTATCTAATAGCTTAATTGCTTACCATTAGTTGAGCAAAGATTGAAAGTTAAACTATAATAAGCTAAGGGTATGAAGTAATTGAAAGATTGAAGAATTTGAATTGAAATTTTTGATTGAATGTCTGAATTATATTATAGTTTTAGAGCTGGTATTGGAACCAACGAACCCGGAACGTCCAGCTTGAGCTCGGCCGGAGTCAAAGTCAATGCTAAGCCACCAATAGGCAAAAAAGCAAAGAAACCAATCGTATTACCGACCAATCAATCGGCACCCGCCAGAAAACTTTTCTTTACTCAGAAACGATCATAACATTTATTCCAAATAAAACTTATAGAGTAAGTCTTTAAGACTTTAGACTTCAATAACTTTAGTCCTTTTCAAATAAGGCTTTTTAGTCAGGTTTCGTCCAGTCTTTATTGCTTTCAATTATTATTACAGATTTTGTACATTCAATGTTTGGTTACTTGAAGTCTAAAGTTTTTTCGTCAAAAGTTCTCTGTATATGTTATGACTTTAAAATATGATGTTTTGTTGTTAACCTGATATTTGAAATGTTTACGTGAGATTCTTTTGAATAAATTTCTATTTTTTTAATATATGAAAACTCATTGCAATTCAAAGTGTGTAAAACTCATCTTCGAAATAAGGAAAAGTGAGCTTTTATTAAAATTCTTTACATTAACTATATTTTGTTTAATAATTCTTAATCCATTCGTCGAAGATAACAGACAACTATTACATGCAATAAATTGTTAAACTTATAATATATCTCTGTTTCAGAATCTAGGATTTCAAAGAGTTAAAGAGGACTTAAACTTTCTCTTTCATTATCTTTAATCAGAATTTAGTGACATTTCAAATAATAAGAACAGTCTTTCGAAATAAAGAAATTTTGAGGTTATTGTGCATCAGAACTGATAGATGAGACTTTTAAATGCTAATTATTCAACAAAAAACATGAAAATTTTCCTCAAATCTTAAGAGAAATCGACATGAAATTCGGCTTAATGTGTAGTTTTGATCTGTTTTTTGAAAATTGATTTAATGTTTTAAAAAGTTGCAAACGAGAGTCGCACGAGACTTGTTATTCAATTAACAAAACGCATCACATTATTAATCAAATGAATTTTTTTGATAACACACTTTCCATGACTTATCTCGATCTTAGCAATAAAACTTATTTTTACAAAAAGTGTATTTAAAAAAAGAAATAGTTAAGTGTCTTATAATTAAATGACTGGTTAGGATTCACAGTTTTGCTTGAAATGAGTGCAAATCCTCTCTGTATGTCCGCATCATTCAGTTCAGTCGCATTTTTTTAGAAGTTTAGCTGCACATGAACTGAATATGAATTAATTTTTTGTGTAAACTTTCAATTTTGAGATGGAAATTGTAACTCTAGATTAGTTAATCAATTCCAATTTGATGAGATTCCATATTTTGAAAGATGAACTTTTTTTCTTATTCATGCCTATAATAAACTCTCGAAACAAGTTATCAGCGGTTTAGAAGTTTGACGGGTCAGCACAGAAGCCAATAACTCAAAATGATATATTATAACTCTCAACAATTATTTTGAATAAATTGCAAACCAACAAATATTTATACAATTTTATAAATTTTTATTCATAAACAATATTAATTAGAACATGATATGCTCTCTTAATTGAAAAGATTACAACATCAACATCAATATACAGGTCTGTTTACACTAAATAAAAGAGTTTAAATAAAACAATTTCAATGAACATAATGTTTTATATGTAGAATCGGTTCCAAATAGTTTGAATTCAGGTGAAGGCAAACATAGGTTCAAATGT
>JAQFZT010002806.1:0-10662 GCA_034696325.1 Camisiidae sp. | reverse complement strand
GTTTTAATTTGTGTTTTAAATAGAAACTAAACTAAATAGTTGTCGTCAAAGTTTCCGGAGTTTCCAAATGTAGAGTATTTTAAACAAAAAGAAAAAAGTGCAACTTATCCATCATATGTTAACTCTGGTTACTGGATGTTAGTTGTGTTTAAATTAAGCTTACTTGAGGCGTTATTTAATTCTTGTAATGGTTTTATATATTTTACGATACTTATGGGTTTTACAACAAAAAAAGATACTCTGTATGAGTGTTTTCTACAGAAGGTGCGAAACTTAAGTATCTATATTTGTGAGGTATTTTACCATTTAATGCTTTTATCATCCTTTAATACTTTTGAGTGAATGCCATTAAAATTTAATTACATTCTCATTACATGAAAAATGGCTTTTATTCACAAAATCTTCTAAAAGTGAAAGGTATAAAAGTTACTGTTTATTCTAAGTAAGCTTTTATTCTTGAATGGCGTAAAGCTTATGTAGTAAACGGATATGCAGTACTGTACGGATATATGACTTGTAACTTAAACATCGCTTTTTCAGTAGAGTTACTCAATATCATTGATGACTATATTTTGTCACATTAAAGTGAAATCTTAAAAAACTAAGGCGTTGTTGAGTTGACTTTTGAATCTTAATTATACAGCAAAAATCGGTCCTTTTTCTCAAAGCTATTTTATTTTCAGAGTTCGTCCATTTCTTTAATCGAAGTAAAGTTATGAATGAGTTGTTTGAGCTGTTTTGACAGATTTGAGTCACTGATAAAAATCAAGCGAATTTGAAAAATCTTTATTCGGCGTCTTTTATTTGTTATTTGATCGCATTTTTCTCACAACACACACATTCTAAACTTTGAGTGATCTTCAATCTTAATTGCTTTCAATGCTTCCCTCCAACCAAAATGGTTTGTAGCTATAAATTACTGTTTAACAATTTCTAGATTATTTACTACGAATCGAAGAAGTTTAAGTATAATTAAGATTTCATTTTCTTTGTGTGCAATAAATTTCGAATCAAATAAAACTATATTAATGTATATCTTAAAAGTAAGTGACATCCACTTCATATCTTCTATGATATATTTGAAAGTTTTTGCAAATAACATGAATATTAAAAATAATTCCTCTTGAAAACTAATATTTTGATAGAGACAGAAACTGAATTTTTGACTTGAATTCTTTGATTTGAGTTAAAATATAGGAAAAGTAATGCACTTTTTCATAATCCACGGGTTGTCCTCAATTTGAATCATACGTAGCATTAAACTGAGTGAGATTTTTGGTAAGACTAAAATATTGACATTTGTTCATATCTGACACCTTTATTGCTAACGATTACATGAACGCAATTTTTTCCAATTCAACTATTTTCAAATCAACTGAAAGTCATTTTAGATAAGTTGAACACTTTTTACAGTTAACATCAAATCTTTTTTCTCTAAAACTTTACTTTATTAAAACAGACATATTCTTTGCGTGTTGGCTCGAGTTTAAGTTAAGCCTCAAATTAATGACTTGTATTCTCAATAAAAGCTGAAACACTTGTTAGAAGCTTAAGGTTAAAAATCTAACACTTTATCGGATTCCAGATTATATTATAAAATTAGGATAAGATTTCGAATTAAAAATTATTCAAACTAAGAATTTTGACATCAGGAAAAGTTGAAATGTCTTACAAAATCAATTGATGACCTCTCATAGAAGTGCACATGAAATGTGTTGATTTGCATTAAAAAGTCATTTACAATATTCCTGAACTTTAATGCTTTAATATTATTATATGAGAGTTAGCTCGCCTTTGCATATAATATGCTAATTGACTGATTCCACTAAACACTTCATATTACGTCTTATTAATATTATCTTCAAGTATTAAAATCTAATCTTCTTTTTCAATAAGTAGTTTAACATAATTTCCGATTTTTTGAGCCAAATATACTTGAAATTATTAAAATATAATCCTCTGACAGTTGAAAAATGTCTTAAAATGATATAAAGCAAGTAATTGGGACAAACAAGCATTTACAAATTGATAGCTTTGAATGGATGAATAAGCTATAAATTAATTTCTTCCTCTTTTTCGATGCTAATAGAATCAATCAGCTATTCTGCATGTCTTCTAAGTAGTTAATGAATCTTTTACACGGTATCGTATATTTAGATATTGGCTTCACTACTGGCATAGCTTTACGAACTTTTGACACGTATGGCTGGCGTGTGTTATGCATAACTAATATAGTTTTTTTCTCATTGTCAAGTTTGAGCATTAAGTTCGATTTTTTCCTGCACTAAACTTGATGTTTAACGTCAGATCAAAATTAAGCGCGAATGACTTGAATATCAAATTATACAGAAAAGTTGAATCAACTTTATTTATCGACCACTGAATTGCTATAAATCTTTAGGATCGGACGTAATAAGAAAATGATTATTTTATTTTTAATATTTAGATTAAAATGATAAACTTAAAGATACACCGAAAAATTAATCTTCTAAATCAATCTCAATATAAGCTTCATTCAATTGTTGCTCTTCGTATGACTTGTGCTTTCTTTCATCCAATACAGTGAAAATTAATGATTGAATTTTCGCTTTTACCTATTTTACTGAGCATTAGTTAGAATTATGCTTTTGCAGACCTTATCTTTTTTTATTATAAGACTTGGCTAACAATCTATTTGTAAAAGCTTATAGTTAACTGACAGATTTGAATTAAAAAATTCTGTAAATAATTCAATATGAGGCTAATTATAATAATAATTAATTATGGATCAAAGCCATTGAATTTTATTTTCCGAACTCATCAAAAAGTCATTAATTATATAATCCTTAATTTTATATATTCTGTTCTAACTATTAAATTATTGAATAAATTTATTTTTTAATAACAGTCAACTGTAATATTAAGGCATTTGATGAGTGAGAAAAAGTTTAAATTAATCTGCGGAATAAGAAGTCAAAATCGATAAAAATTAATTTATTTTTAGGATTTTCTTTCCTTAATTTATAGGGAAAATATTTACTTATAAGAGAGCATTAGCATCAAATGAGGCAGCATTAATAACTAATGATAAGATATTTTAGCTTTTCTTGTGACATGTTTTTCCTCTGATTATGTTTTTTGATTGTGGGGTTGGAGAATGTTTAAAATTCCAAATGCTTATTCTTAGGACTGTGTCTCAGTGCCAACTTTTGTCGATGACAATATCTGATTCAATTATGGGGGTATTCGCTATCGTTTATTTTACTTTTAGACTTTTTCTCAACTCGCGATAACTCAAAAATATAGTCGCTTTCCCAATAAGTAGTGGAGACCAGAGATCATCTTGAGATTTCTGCCACCAAATGAGAAAACTTGATTTTCAACTACTGTTCACTCTCGATTAAAACATGACATATTCTTTGATAATGTGAACATGCCTTCAAGATTTATGTGCATAAAAATACTTATCTAATGATGAGTGAATCGCTTACGAGTTAGTTAACTATTATGCTCTGAAGCTTTTGAGAAATGAAAATTATTTAATATAAATTATGTGCAAAATACTTGCCACTTAATCGAAATTCTGTATTTCACTATTAGCTTATATTATTGCAACTGACAGGTATTCATATTATTTTAGTTTATAACATAATCTTATTTATTTAAAGTGACTCTAATCTAAAATAGTACGTATTTTTAGAGTTGTAAAGGCTGTATACCTCTTAAGAAGGCACTTGTGACAAACTAGAGTATCGCTACTGTCATGAATGTTTAGACTTGGAATTTCTTTTTAGCTTCAAATGAATAATTATGTGTAGACACGAATTGGCACAACATTGACAACAACAAAGACTCTTCTTTGGCGGTTATAATGTCAGTGATTCTAAGCAATGATTTCTTCGAGTTGAATCCTCAATAAATAGTTATATTTTTACAGTGAAGTAAATCTCATAATATAGAGTATGGGATTAAAGCTCGTGAGATTAGTGATTATTAGTTATACCAAAAGCATCACTTCGTATTCATTTATCATTTAAATCCTTAAAACATAATCCATATTTCAGTAGAGACGCGACCAAAATATAAACTTTAATTTGTTATTTATATTTATTCTAGACTTGATCTCAAGCAAATTTATTTAACTCTTAATCCATTTTGTATGAAAGGTTTACCTCGAATTGTTTTCTTTTTACTTTTCTGTTCACTGATTCAACCGACGGCTAATACAAAATTCAATTTATGATTGATATTTAAAACTGGTTACTGTACTGTATTTTTTACTCATTAGTTTTAATTTGAAAAGAAGTTAGAATATGAAACTACTATAAATCAAGTGTAACTTTAATTCAAATGAAGTTAAACTAATTTTGGTTGAAAAATTGAATCTTTTAGGAAAGATCTCTTGAAACTCTTGAAAGAATACAGAGTGTCAGCTCATTTAGTGTTACTGATGGAAAGCTGACGTCTTCCGTCATCCCTAGAGCTGAATTATTATAATTTTGTATACTTTTCAAGCATGCAAGTAAAACATATCGCAAAAATACAGTAAATCTGTAGATATACTGATATATCTTTCGTTGTATAAGTATATTGAAGAGCATATAAAGCGAATATATTTTTTCAATGCAGTTTTTAAGGGCAAAGTCTTGGCATACGTGCGTGGAATGGTTGAAATGATGTCGACGCCAAAGTGACTTTTAGTTTGTCTTTGGATCAGAGCTTGATCTGAATCACGAAACTCTATCATTATAAAGTACTATTTGCACTGTTAGCATCTTATAGTACCATTTTGAGCACACCTACTACTACTTCCCTACTATTTCCAAAATCCTTATGAAATCTCTGCCTACAGTTTCTTGTTATGCAATACGATTTTTTGAGTGAAATTTTCACATGAACCGTGAATTATTGCTTCAATTCTCAAAGATATTGGTAGCAAATCGTTTTCCACTCTTATACAGAAGTATCACTCGCGGGGTCTTTATTTTTAAGCTTTTTTAACTTTTGCTCTTTAAATAAGATTCCGAACCAATAGAATGAAATGGTTTGAGGAAATTCAAACTTTATTGCCTAAAAACTATTTGGATATCTTATAAAGTAGTCAATTACTTATTTTTATTTCAATTTAACTCAAATCGATCGCTTTTCACTCGATTATAATAATTAATTCTCAATTATTATAATTACAAATTACTGTCTCTTAATTTGAAATTTAAAAAATGATATAATTCAATAAGAATTGGCATTGATTTTCGGTCTTCTCTTTTTGTTTAGAAGAAATTTAGTTTAGAAATGTTTGTAAAAGTTTTTATTTGAATGAAAATTGACTTGAAATGATTAATAAAACTGATTTAGAGAGGGTCTACATTTGAGGTCATTGACATCCGACATAAGAGATTGCATTATATGCTGTCCTACCGTAGAGCTAGTTATCATAAGGCGTGTGCCATCGATTTCTTTTATCATAAAATCCAATTTAGCAGTTCATTGGCGGTAAAGTTAATTGGTTTCCAATTAAAACCTCAAACCATTTCAGTTTTGTCAACATGTCTTATAGTTTAGTAAAAATAGAGTCAAAATGTCAGCTTTAAAGAGACTCAAATCGATAATTATATTCCGCATAAAAATAAAATTGTTAGACAACTAGTTTTTCTTATACCGCAGGATCAGTTTAGACGGCGACTTATTTACTTTTTTAACATAAATTAGTGCGCGCGACCATTTAGACAAAGCTTGTTAAGACATTTTTGAAGGAATGAAAATGTTGAGATATTTGCGGACCACCCCGTGGAGACTCAATGGTGACTTCAACTAGAAAACTAGATGATTTTATGGGTTCATTTTTTGCTTCTCGTTCCTTATAAATTAATAAAAGGTCATTTCTTTCGAGTTTATTAAAGCTAAGCTCAATTAAATTTATTAATAAACAAATAGTTTATTATATGTTTATTATTTATTGTGTATTATATCTCAAAAGTTTATTTTTGATTCATTTTTTAAAAAATCATTTAAGTTGTCTAAATTTATTTTTTCAGTAAAGGTTGTGATTATACTTTAATTTTTCTCTCTAAACTTATAGTTTTCTTGAGTTAATTATTCGGTTTAAAAAATGGAATACTAGAACTTTTTAGTGAGCCTTTACTGAAAATTTATCGATTAAAGGAAAATAAAATTGAATTAAAACTCTATTGATTAATATTAATGAACAAAAGATTTAAAAGATATAACTATTAAATACTTTAGATTGACATCAATATACTTCAATTATGGTTTTTTATATCATTGATATAATACTTCATAATTAATAGATTTGAAAATTGAATTTAATTTATTGTTTTATTTGAAGTGTAGGCGAAATTAAGTGATTTTGTGATTATTGACTCTAAGATTTATTATTCTCAATAGTAGTTGATTATTAAAACCACTGAATTATTGAAGTTAAACTAAAAAGTAAGGCATAGCAACAATTCAATCTTGTATAAGTAGTTGCTGAAGTCCGTGATGTCCAATTATCTAACGTACGCGTGGATGCATTTCCTGTGCGGAGGCGAAAGAATTAGCGATTCAATGGTTGAAGGCATAAAAGATGCCACTTCTAAATCATATTACTATCTACTATCTTAATAATTGAACATTAGAAGGATTTTTCATCAAAAAATTTATTTATCTCACATTTTAATCTTTTAAAGTGTCTCGAAATTGTAATGATAGTGAATACTAATTAAATTATAAAATAGTTTTATTTGAGTTAATGATTCAATTTAAAAATGAAAGAGTTATTTATTGCGATTTCTACTTTAGTTATATATTTTTATTATCAGAAATAAACTGTTAAAATAATATTATATATCTATAACTAATGTGGGTTTGAAAAGTCACGTCTTACATGTACCTTAAGAAAAAAGGTGAACTTGTTTCAAGGCAAGTCTCACTTCGCAAGGACTTTTCATTGAAGAAATTTTTATAAACACTAAACGTCACAATTTTTACTATTCTGCATATATTATTGTTAGTTTTATGAATAAAAATTTTTCGAAAAGAATCAGAATAAATCGTAATAAATAAAACTCATTTCACCTCTAACTTTATCTTTTTCAAAATAATTGCATAATTAAATTACCATTAAGACAAAGTAAACATTTTCGAGAAAAAGCTGCTTTATAGCAAAGTTATCCTTAAGATTTTTAAGATTGTTTAGTGATTTGCAATTTCTTTTGTTGGGTAGAGTTGATCTCAATTCATAATCGAAGTTTTGATCAAATTCTAATAATTTAGTCCAAACCAACTCTCTAAAAGAGATAACAAAATCAAAGCTCTTATACGCAAATTACGAAAATTACGAAAATGGACGAAAATTTGATTTTCACAACTCAACTTAATTTAAACTTTTCTCGAACTTCAGATAGATTCAAAAATATTTTTAAAAATTATAGTGAAAAATAACGTGTATTCTTTGAATATTTTTATTCATTTTATTTACTTTCATTGTTTTGATTTGTTCTTAACTTTTGACATTAAGTTTATACACAACTTCTTTGATAAGTTGAAGTTTTAAGCTAATTATTATTATTTGAGACGAGGATTCTAAAAATAAGTCAAGTTTCATTCTTTGTTTATTCGAAACGATATCTTTTTTTAAATACATAATTTTTAAAAATAAATACTTCGTACAAGTAAAAAAAACTGAGAGAATAAGATAAGTCAATTAAAAAAATTTATTGACTATATTTTTTTAACTTAATTGAATGTTTAAATGTAAATTAAAAAGTTATCTCTTTAATAAGAGAGTTGTTGTTGCAATCAATTGATGAGGTGCGGGTAAAGGATAGGACTGGAGTGCATTAATTTACATGTTTGTTTCAGTTTTTTAGATCATTGAATAATTTTTTCATCAGTAATCAAAAGTCCATTAATCCATTCAGTATTAATAGGACAGATCACTATTTCGCCTCCAGATTACTGCTAATCTTCAAGAAAATGTTATGAATGACCTTTTTATTAATATTTTACACTTTTTTCATCCAAAATTTAAATGAATGTTCTGAAAGATTCTCACATTATTTGAAATGCTATGCAGTGTAGAAATTAATTTATTTTTGAAATTCAAACTCTAAGTTCACTTAAATCATCATATTTTTGTAATGTTAAAGGGTATTAAAGCAAAATTTTAACAAATTATATAAGTTTGTCTTGAAGCAAAGGTATCATAAACTTGCTGCACAAGTCAAGTCCCAGTTTTTCTTCTAAGAGCATAAATTAAAATGAGAAAAAAATAAAATAACTTATTATCGCTACTGAGAAGAGGCATAATTTTGGCTTTTCAAAAGTCGCAAATCATTTTGCAAACACACCTTTACATTAACACGTTTAATATATTTGCTATACTTAATAAAACTCTCGTAAAAATTTATAATTTATTGTTTTTATCACAACAAAAATCTCTGAAAAAAATTCTTATTTAAGTTTAATTTGATTTTATTACTTTTTTGTTCAAAATCACATCCGAACTCATTGAGAAATTTAGATAAATTTACTTAATTTTTTAGATATTAATAGATTATACTGTCCTAAGTTGAGACAGAAAAGTGTACTTCAAAGCTTTGTTTTATTAGGCCTATAAATAATTCAAGTTATGAATCATTTGAAAAAGATTCAATTTTTTATTTATATAAATTGTAAAACATTGTTGACTCCCATCTTGCTATCCATTCAAGATTTTTGATTAATGTGATACTAGTATTCATCATAATTTAATCGAATTGCATGTTATATACAGTGAGAGCACAATAGCAATTCACAATCAAAAATTTGCGGAACCGACACAAATCTCAATATCAAAAATGTAAAAACTCCACCCATTTAATGAGCCTACACATCACAATTTTATAATTTGTATTATTGTCAAGGGTTTCATTCATAACACAGTTAACATTACTAATGAAATTTGTTCTCTAATTTTCAAAAATAAAATTGCGAAACATTACAGACACAGTTGGCTATGATGTGGCGACTCAATGGTGTGTTTTTTGCCTTATTTTAATGAAAATTTTAGATTTCATTTCCCTAATCGCATATCAAAATGTAACAAGAAATTTACATTAACAACTCTCCATCGGTTATCAGCTGTGAAATACGCTCAAATAGTGATGAAAAAATTTCATAATTTCGGGTCACATCACGAATAAATAATATTCTATAAATAAAATTACATTTTCTAATCAGATAAGTTGCTTGAGTACTGTTAGAGAAAGAAAAACATGTATAGATTACGGAAATTCCAATGATAAATACAGATGAAACATAAGGGGAAACATATAAATTTAAATATTAAATAGTAATTTCGTTGAGTAGTTGTAATAAGTAATAGTATTGAGTAATGGCAATGAGTTGTCAAACCCTTATGAATCGGTATCGTTTCACGTAATGATGAAGAAATGTCTTTCTTTCTATAGCTGTACTCATGATTAGTTATTTATTTTGATTTTTTCTTATACTTTAATGCAGTTTTTTGTATAAAACAAACAAAAACTGTCTTTGCATTCATGAGTGTATTTTATTAGAATATAATTTATGAAAATATTTCAGACCAAAAGGTGAACATAAATGAAATTTACGAGTTTCCTGTGAGTAACGTGTTAAGTACGGGATATTGTGATCCCTGCTTGAAATCTAGTCAAAGATTTTGGATTTTAAACTTGTCTGAAAACAGATTTACTTATGATTTTTAAGTTTTCTTTTAGAAATCATTTATTTTGTAAGATTAGATCATTTGAACTTAGGATCCAAAGCCAAAAGTGAAATACTATGTTTTGATACTCAATCTTCAGGACACTAATCATAAGAGAAAGCATTAGCGCCAAAAATGAATGGGAATCAGGATTTTAAGAAAATGATTTTCCACTCTTGTTAACACCTGAGAGCTAAATGTAAATGTTAGATTTCTAAACGCAACTTTTCTAAAGCATCTTTATATTATCGGAACAGCATTTCTCTTTTTACGCTTAATTAACGAATCGCGTGCAAAAGTCTAGCCTTAAACGTGATTTTATGTTTTTAAAAAGTTTGAACTAAGCGTTTATCATAGTTTTCAACAATTTTAATATTATAACTTTGCGAGAAAAAATAGGTATACCTTATATAAAGAGCTCGTTATTATTGAAAAGAACCACTTTTTACACCCAAGTAGCGCAAAAAAGTAATAAATTTTATGAAAATACTAATTGTTATGGAGTGTTACTTATTATAACTGACATTTAGCTTGAAAGTTGAGTTGCATCTGATGAAATATGCAAACTATACACACTATTAATTTGCATTTCACATCATTAACTTTTTGGAAACTATTTATCATTAAGATTAATCTATCAATTCAAATTTAATATACAATATCTTACATGATTAGTCTTTTCAAAAATTATTGATTTGAATACAAATCGCGAAAATTAGGCATAACTCCTCTTATTAATCACTAAAGAGTCAAAATTAAAAGAAACTTCTTCTCTCTTTATTCATACGATTATTATTCATTTTGATCTAACGTATGATTTTTTGTTTTAATTTGCAAGCAATTAACTGATTATTAGCCAAAAATAAAGCTGAATTTGAGCTTAAATTCAAAAATGATATATCGAAGTCGTTGAACTCAATATTAATGAATCACTCGATAAATTGAACATTGAGTAC
>JAQFZT010002805.1:0-10662 GCA_034696325.1 Camisiidae sp. | reverse complement strand
TATTATTAATTTTATTGAAATGAAAGCTGCATTACTATAACTTTTCAGTCCTGTTTTAGGTGGAACGATCTGTATATACAATGTGCATCTTGAAAAATTTTTGCATCCGTACTAACTCGCAGAGAAATAATTGCGAATATCCGCAAACATTTCATCGTCTGTTTCAACTAAAATTAAGTTTTTGCATTCTATTGATATATTTTACAGTTTTTAGTGTTAGATAAGCATTGAATTCTATAGTATAAATTTTATGCAGGTATACCTCTAATAATTCTTGATGTCCACATCACTCAATTCTGCGAGCTTTCACACCCGCACTGAATCATGTGGGTACCCGCAAATACCCACAAAAACCGCATGTGCGGGTACTGTTGTACATGTATATTTGAGTGATAAGTTCTACAATTCTGTAAGTCAACATATGAGTAGATATAATTTTCACCTTACTGTATAATACTTTGTAGTTCAAATAAGTTTTATCGAGTTTATAATATTGTTGATAAAATATACAAAGGGCATCAAAATAGTTGATAAACACTAAAATACGCTTATTTCACATAAAATTGTCCAAAAACGTAGTTATTGTCGAAAAACTAAAATTATATAAACCAATGATGAGCAATGCTCGAGCATTTGGTGTCGGTAGCGAGCACGAGCACTGAGCACTTCAATTTTGCCGAGCGTGAGCGCGTGCTCGAGCGCCTGACACTCGAACACCGAGCACTTAGCCTTAACGTCAAAACTAATAAAATTCTCTCTACACTTTTAATACTTAAATACTGATTTATTTTTGATAATAATATGAAATTTTAAATTTTAACAAAAAATACATGTTTTTTGAAAAATATTTCATATAATTATGGTTCGCTATTTTTATGACAGAAAGTTCCACAATTGTTAGCACAGCAAATATTTTGCTCTTTACAATCTGTGTCTACATCACAAGTCTTATTAAACCAAATACAACGGATGGCGTCATCAATTGGTGGACAACCCTTCTTTGGACTTGGTTTTAGTTCTCCTAAAATAATAATTTAAAAATTGAGTTTTCAATATAGAGTACATTTCAAAAAATTACTTTTTTCTTCTTTTTTGCCGATCAGGTCTATATTTCTACATTGAGTGCCGCACTCATTAACACAACAGATCTCATTAGCATTACATTCATCATTAGTCTTACATTTCTCATCAAATCGAAAACATGCAATTTGTGTATTCAATTTCCAGCAACTTTTTCGAGCCACTAATTATTAAAAAATTATTTGCTTTACTCTTTACATTATTTCAAAAAAATATAAGAAAAAAATTCAATACCTAAACCATAAGTTATTGAACAAAATAGTAAAACACTCAATAAAATTAAAGTTTTCATTTTATTAATTACAATATTCAAACTGATTGAATGGATAGACTTATCAAAAGAGTGTATAATGTCTATGACATGACAATTTATATAATAAATAGCTCAAACTTTATAAGCTAATGACAATTTTCACACGGATATGTTTTCTATTGATAAACCTCTAAAACGATAAACCATAGAATAGCATCCTATTTATTACATTATTATAAGTAAAAAACTGCTTTATCTATCAATTATGTCAACTCGTCGACTCTTACTCTGACTACACTTCGAAATGTCTTAGTTCTAAATATGAAAACCTATGTTTTACTACCACAACACTCAATTAAGCCTTATTTGAAATAATGAATTATTCTGAAGTATTATTGAATATACTTTTATAAGTTTATCATGAATTTCAATTGAATGAAAATCAGATTAAGCGCTGTTAACATTTAATAAACAAGACTGATTCAGCAGTATTACAGCTCGTAATGTGTCTTAAAACAATGCAACTAATCTTCGAATATTTTTGCCTCTCACTGAATCAATTTTAGCATGCTACCTCACACCAATACTCTAACTTAACACGGTGAGCGCTGTGAGTGAAACAAGACATTAGATATAACAATAATATATATCTCAAATGCATTCTGTTTCAAAATTTGCATTGCGTTTTTCGTATGGATTATGATAATATTTAATGCTTTGTATGACTGATAACTCTCACCTTTGTGTTTGATCCCTTCCCACCTCATCACATAACGTGACTGCGCTTTGATTCCATATTTTATTCATTTCACATATTCAACTTGAATTCTCTTGCGTTTAGTTTATTTTTGAAAATCATAATTAGTTTAAGAACATGTGATTTAACGTACTGAAAACAGACATTTCTAAGTGCTTCCATTACTGCATGTTTTAACTAAGTTATGACACAACTTGAGCTTAAGTAACAGCTTATCTAAGATTCTGATCATGAGATTTGATTTAAAAATAATTGACGGCCAGAATATTTCAATAGAACTTAATGGTAAACAAAAAGATATTAATTTTTTTATTATATTTTTCAATTAAAAGTAATCCGATTAATTCAATTTAATACCGATTAATCTTAATAATGAGCGCTTCAAAATTCTTAAATAAGAATCAAAATTAACTACAATTGTGCGCACTTTTCAAAAATTGCCTTTCAAACTAGTACTAATTAAATAAGTTCATAATTTTAACTAATTCATAAATTTTTACCGAAAAATTTCAAAAAGACTTTATAACAAACCAATTACTATAATGGAGGCTTATTATTATATTTTGCAAACATTTACAAAATTTTGATTTTTGGAATTCCATAAGCATTGAATACTAACTTATAAGCGGGTATTCCTCTGAAAAATGTTTGCCCCAGACTTTACCCTCACCCATCAACTTTCAAACCCAATCAAATGAGGTGACAGATGCAAATGTGGACCTCAAGATCTATACAATATTTCGAATTCTTAATTCGAATATATTTCGTAATGATTTACCGAAACCAATCGATGACTTTTAATTAAGACTCTTTGTTTTACATTTATATCAAGAAACAGATGGGTTACAATTATTTTTGTAGCAAAAGATTTGAACGGTTTCTACGGAATTTATGTCAAAACTTATTCAAACAATAATTAATGAAAGAAAAGAAAATAATATTAAAAAGAATGATTTACTCCAAACTTTACTCGACTGCGAGTGGACTCAGGCACTTTGCGTGTAATTTATCGAAAAATGTTTCCGCACAAGAAAAATTAATTGAAGAATTAGCTGAAGATTTGAATGGAATTGAACCCGTTAACATAAACAAATTGGTATTTCTCGAGATGTGTCTTTAAGGATAGAGCCAACGCTTGTTAGAATAGAGAGGAAGTCTGTTTGCAATTGTAAATTAGGAGATATTTTTGTGCCGAAAGACACATACATTATAATTTCAATAAAGGTCATACACAGAGATCCCGATAACTTTCAAAATTCGGACGAATTCATACCTGAAAGATTTTTACCAGAAAACAAACATTTAATAAAATCGGGCACTTATTTAGTTTTCGTTTCGGGACCTCCAAATTGTATTGGAATGAGATTTGCATTAATGGAAATGAAGTATTGTTTGGCAAAACTGTTCAAAGATTATAAACTTATGAAATGTAATGAGACTGAGGTTTGTGTTGTACTGAAAGTTATTATTTTTAAAATAAGAATAATTTTGAGTTTTTAAAAAACTTTATTGAGTGGATTGAATCCAATGAACATGTTAAGCACCTAAAATATTGTTACATTAAAATGAAAGTAAAATTAATAAATAATTATAATTGTGTTGATAAAACTTATATTGGTCAAATACTTTAAGAATTTCATCGATAGAAAAACATTGAATTCATACCCAATAATTAATATAAATCTATTTCATTTAAAAAGGCAATGATTGGAAAAGATTGCGACCTTTACTGAGTCCAACATTTACGAGCGGAAAATGAAGAAAATGTTTCCTCTAATAAGAGAATCTCTCCAAGAATTTTGGGATTATTTGAAAATTTGAAGTGAAGAAAAAGCGAATATAAATATGAATGCTTTGAGTGAAAACTTTACAAGATGTGCTTTCGCTACCAAAATAGGTGCTTTCAAAGATAGAAATAATACTTTAAGTTTTGATTTAAGTAACTTATTCAATATAAAGTATGTGAGAGCAATCCCTGTGCCCCCGATTTCTATTAAAACAAATAAATGTGATTCAAGCAAAAGATCAAAACTCTAATCAGTATAACTTTAATGTTATACGAAATATAATCAATGAGAGACGCATTAATAATGGAAAACATGATGATTCACTGCAATTACTTATAGATGCGAAAAAAGAATCAGAGAAATTAAGCGAACAACTGGATTATTACGAATCATATAAATTAAGGTATTGTAAAGTATCATTTTTGAAACAATTTTTAGGTTAAATATTTATTTTATTCCTTTGTAAGAAAAATTATGTTATTCAGGAAAGGAAGAAAAAGAAGCTGAAAAGAGTGTTCAACAGGAATGGGGAACAAACATTTATCTGAAGATCAAATACAATCTCAGGCGTGAGTTTTCTTTATTGCTGGTTATGAAACGACTCCAACAACTTTTGCATTTTGTTCATATGAATTAGCACTCAATCCTGAATGTCAAGAAAAACTTTATGAAGAAGTGAATTCAGCAATCGATACAAACGGAGAAATGAGTTATGAAACGTTAACTCAATTACCATATTTGGATGCAGTTATTTCGGAAACATTACGTCTTTATCCGCCACTTTTAAGACTTGAAAGACAATTGATGACTGATTATAAATTAGGTGACACTCAAATTACTCTATTCAAAGAACAAAAAATCGAAATCTCCACTTATTCTGTTCATCATTCAGAGGAATTCTATCTAAACTGCGAAAAGTTTATGCCCGAAAGATTCCTTTCAGAGAATTGTGAAAATCTGATTACTTACACATATTTACCATTTGATCGGCAATACTCAAAAAGTGCTCTATTCAGGTCTCTTAATAAGAAATGGGACCAAAAGAAATATTTATTTAATATGTATAACTGAGTGATGACTATTAGTAATGAATTTTTTCACTTAAGATTTTCATTATTTCAACTCTTATCAAACTATTGATAAAAGTTTATGAATGATTGAGATTTAATTGATTATCTATTTTCTATATAAACTTATATGAAATAAACTTTTACAAACATATTATTAATATTGTTTGAAAGAATCCTTAAAAGTTGAGATATAGACTCAAGTTAATGAATAAGTTTTTGAAATGAGATAAGAGTTTTAAAAACTCAAATGTTTTATGACTATACTATCATTTTTTTGCTTTGTATTAGACTTGTATTATTATATATTATTTAAGACCTGAATAGAGTACTTTTTCAGTGTTGCCGATACAAATGGTCTATAGCTTTACGGCTATAAAAACATTTATCTGTCTTCTTCAAGAATAACTTAATTTTATTATTAAATCACGTGAACCTTAATGTGAATAATAACAAACAATGAAATAGTATAGAAAACTGTATCTTGATTTGAATTGAAGACATTTGGAAGTGTAGCCGAAATAAAGCCTAAACTTTTAAGACCCCATTTATCTTACCTTATACTCAATTACAGTCCTCAAATCAATAGTTTAAAAAAATTCAATCAATTAATTTATTCATTTTATATTTATTTTTTCATCAAATAAATTTGAAATTTGAAATTTTTTTCGATCAATAGAATGGAAAATCATTTCGATTTCGTTACTGTGTTCTTAACAATACATTTCCTAAAAAATAAATTAAAAAATCATTTTAATAACTGATTTTTTTTTTCGAAAACTTACATTTCTTTGGTTTCTTCCCAATTAAAGCTTTATTTCTGCATTGAGTCCCGCATTCATGTCCACAACAGATCTCATTAGCATTACAATTATCATTAGTCTTACATTTCTCATCATATCGAATACATCGAATTCCTTCATTCAATTTCCAGCAATTTTTTCGAGACTCTAATTAATACATTAAAATATCATGACTGTTAGTAGTTTTTCAAATTTTTGTAGCAATTTATAAAAAATAAAAGTATTTAAACCTAAACTATTAGTTATGGAGCAAAATAGCAAAACACTAAATATTAGTATAATAAGAGTTTTCATTTTAAAACATCAGAACAGTTCAAATATGATTAATTTAAATGAAATTTTAAAAATTGTTATAACTAAACAACTTTTATAGTGAATCCAACGAAATGTCGGTTTTAAACGCATATGTTTTTGTGTATATCTTAAAGGTGCACAAAAGCTGGTTAGAAGTAAGTTATAAGTTGGAACAGCTTTTATCTAACTTTAAAGACTTTCTGATCTGGAGTTGGGTTCCAAACTTATTGCTGTAGAACATTATGATTTGATTCGATTGACTATTTGAAAAGTAAGTTATAACATAACCCAGTCTCCAGCAGATCAATAAAATCGAAGTTCAAGCTCAAGCTTGTGAAAAATGTAGCTTATGTACAATATTATTTATACAGACGTACAGTACATGTGAACATGTACAGTGAACATGTACTACATCAGAATGATCTAACAATTATAAATCAAATGCTTTTCAAATAACAATACTTAGAATACTGTGAAAACATGTTTTGATGAAGTTTTTTTAGTTTATTTATAACATATTTTTGTTAAGTTAATGGTTTTGATAACTTACGAAATCATTTCCATTAGATCTTTGTCCAAACTAGAGAAGAGGCAACATGGGAATGGGAATGGGACTGGGACTGGGATGGGAATGGAGTTGAGTTTTGAGTTGATGGGATTGAATGGGATTGAGAAAAAAATTGAAATCATCCCACAATTCTTTTTTTCTTTTATTTTCACTTTTAAATATAATTTTATCAGATTTATTTTCATATAATTTTTTTCAATTCACTTTTAGTTAACGATTGAAAATTTGAATAATTTTCTGTCATTTTAATGACTAACCTTTACTTCACAAGATATAATCTAAAAATGATGTTTTTGAGTACTTTCGAAATTTTAAACACACGTTTTGGATTAAAATATTTTAATTAAAGAAAATTTTTTAATATATCACTTGTATGTCCTGAAGCCAATTTAGAAAAGCTTAAATCTTATGCTTGACCTTTAATAGAGGTTTAGAAGTCTGATGGGAATGGGAATGGGATGGTAATGGGAATCAATTTTAGGATTTTGATGGGAATGGGATGGGAATGGAAGTCAAAATTCGGAGAATTCTCTTCTCTAGTCCAAACATGTACAGCATTCTTAATGATGAACGAGTTTTTCTGACGTATTTATAGCTTTTAATACTAAAAAGAGTTTTAACATTTGTTATTTGTCACACAATTCTTGCTTTCATTAACCTTGAAAATTTTGAATTCAAAAATAACAAAATAGAGCTCTACTTTACATGAATAACAAAAGTTTAAAATTAATAAAATAAATAAAGCTTTGATAGTATCGGGTCATTATCTTAACAATTTGGACATAAGGTACTTGATAACAATAAATATAAAGCCATACTCTGTAATGCTTATAACGCTTATAATGGCAATTTTCAAAGACTTTTTTGCCGAAAATGGAAAAACTCCATTTTCAACTGATTTTGTTATCACTGAATTTGAAGTAATCCCTTATATTATTTATTGATTTATTTCAGAGGAATATCAAATGCTGAATAGTGATAAACAGGGGTCTTAAAAGTTTGGTTTTCTAGTTTCGAATACCATGCCTCAGGGTTTTCGGCAGAAGTTCCTGACACCTTTCGGCTGTGTCTGGTTATGAATGGCAGAAATTTTCAAATTCTAATCTAATAAGTCAATAATTAAGCTAAAATGACTCCAAATTTGAAGTTCTTTACTCTTATGATTAAATATTTATCAAGTGTTTTCAGTCGGAACTGTTAAGGTGACGACCCTGTAAAACAAATGGGATCCTTAATAACAAATGATTAACCTCATTATTTTTCTAAATTCTTGATTATATCTTCCATTTAGATCTCCTGTTTTCTATTTTTTTAGATTGTCGGAAAAATTAAAACCTTGAGTTTTAAGAGAATATTTAAGACCTTTGTTTTATAGCCTTGAAAATAAATTTGTTCTATCAATAAAATTATTAAAAGTCAGATCAATCAAATCAATTCGTTGTTAGAAAAGCTCTTAAAATGACATAAAGATGTGATGTGTGAATTCATTCATGACATTCAAAAATATGAGTTATTCATCAGAACAATGAGAACAATGAGAAAAAGTTAAAGAAAACAATTAAACAAAATTATAAGTGTTTATTATGATTAAAGAGAATTCATTTAACTTCAAATATTTTTCGATTGCTTTTGAAAACAGTAATCCTCTTATTTATTGAACAGAATTGAAGATTTATAGTAAACTTTTTGAATTTTATTTGAAGTTTTCTTTTTTGATCTTAAATCTCATATTTACGAAATTTGTTTTAACTGTTATTGAATATACAAATGTATTATTTGAAGAATAACTGAAAATATTAAAGACAGAGCAAATCCTTCACCCATATAATGAAAAATATTCTATTGAATTGACTTCAACAATCTAAATACATATTTATTTATAATTTTCACATTCATCATATTGTAAAAGAAGCTCTTAATTGTAGGACAGTTTCGGCAATAGACAAACATTTATTAAAGTTTTATATAACTAAAGTGACATTTTTAATTAACAAAAGTTATAACTGAGTTATAGCTATGAAAATCTGTTTTCAATTTAGAGACATAGTGTGCACACATTTATTTACATAGAAAACATACTGCAAAAGTATATAACAAAAGTTTTATGGCTAACATTTATTATTGGTTTCTATTATGAGATTCATTTATCGACAGTCGCATCAAATAAAGTGATGGCATAGGAATTCTACATCAATATCACAAACAAATATATTTACAAAACAAATTTCTAAACAATTAGATAACTCATCATAAATTTCACTACAATATAAGGTATAAAAAATTTATAACGATTACCATATTTTGACAACAAAACTTTTTCATTGTTATACCAGTTCTTAAAATGTGTGAAATGTCTCGTATTAGTGAAAAAACTTCATAACTCATCTTTCAAAAAATTATTTTTCTGGCATATGTATAATGGAAGTTAATATTATAAGTTATGATCAATTCTCTTGTCTAGAAAAGCAAATAAATTTTCTTCAAACTTTGGACTTGAAAAACATTTTCAAATTATTACAATTGATACATATTTGATAAGAAAAGGTTGAAGAAGAAGAAATTTTGTAAATATTTTGCAGAATAAATTTTCAGACTATGATTAGTTTTGTAATACATTAATTTTTTGGTCTTAAATCATAAAATCTTCTATTTTTTGTTGGTATTCATCCAAATATTTATATCTAAAACTTTAAAACTTTGATTTACAAAAATATTATTCAAAAAATCTTCACCACATTTTTATGTGGATAACGAAAAAGGACTCAAATATTTTCTATAATCTATAAACAGATTAACAAATATATTAATAGTAATAATAATTGATTTGAAAACAACTTATTTAAGTCTAAGTTTCCTTTTATTGTGAGGAAATTTATACTGTTTTTCTTTGAATTTGATTTGAAAATTGAATAGAATTTTATGGAATATTATAATAATTTAGACTTTTTTCAGACTCATATCTAAAGAGTTCGGCAAAGTTTTGAAGAGTTTTTAGGCATATCTTTCGACACATTTTGATGTAAGTTTTGATAACAGAATTTATTATAATAAAAAAATTGAACTCAATAGCAATTAAATCTCCAATGAATAAAATATAAGAAAAGTATTTAATGTTCATCGACTTTTTCTCATGAGATATATTTTTTTAAAAACTCCATTAGAGAAAGAGTGATAAAAGAAAGAAATATATATTAAATATTTAAATGTTTTACTATTTAATTTATTTATCAAATTTCCAAGAGAGCAAAATTGATTGAAACCGTTTATCCAAAACTAACAAAACTTAATATTTGTTTGACTCAAAAAAGACAGAAATTAATAGAAATATAAAAATTTCGGTCACAAAACAGGAATGTTCTAAAAATTTGATTGTTATGTGAATGAAAAGCAATCATTTATACAAAGTTTAATGTTTAATTTGGAAAAAAATCTAGTAAATAAATGATTATAACATATTGATTCAGTTTTTGATAGTTGATAGTTAGAAAAGGTTTAATTATTCAACTGTTAACTATTTAGCAAATTTTTATAACCTTTCAATCAAACGTTTATTAAAGTTGAGGTAAGAGATGAACAATAATACAATGTATTAATAGTTATATGAACTATGAAAATAATATACAATTGTTTGAATTTTATATAGACTCAACTTTGTAAGCAAACTATTATTTTCAAAAAATATACTTTCTTTTGAAGATAGCATCGAAATAATGGCGAATATATTTTCATATTATTTGAACGATTATTGGGAAGAGATCTCAGATTCGCGAAGCAATGATTTACCATTAATTAGCGGAGGATTATGGAGAATATTAGCCATTATGTCGATGTACTTACTAATCACGAGAACATTTTTGCCTAAATATATGAAATCTAGAAAAGCATTTGAACTGAAAAAATTGATTGTGACTTATAATGCATTTATGGTTTTGGCGAACGCATACCTATTCTTCAGAGTCTCGTTATATCTAGATTATGGCAGAATATTCTTAGATTTCAAATTTCCTTCAAGAGATGACACTTCAATGCAGACGAAGAGGTATTATTGATTTA
>JAQFZT010002804.1:0-10662 GCA_034696325.1 Camisiidae sp. | reverse complement strand
TTTCTCTTTAGCACTTTATTTCAACATCAAATTAAAGCTTAAACACACACTAGAATAGAGGAATGGGAATATTCTGTAGTTTCACTACGACCTGAACTATCAAATTAAATAACTATTTAGAATAAATGCAACTTTAAGAGGTTTGTCCTTTTTGTCACTTGTTAGGGGAAGAGTTCTTCAAGAGTACTTCAGTCAAAACTTTTTCATTTTAAACGACTTAGTAGAGAGCTCTCCATTAATATTTCTTAAGCCCTTTACATTCAAAAAACTTTTATGAGAGTACTTCTTTCCCTCAAGTGTTCAGTTTTACATAATGTCAGTTCAACTCCAAATACAGTAACTTTTATCAATCATTGAATGTTTGGTTCAGGGAATCATAAATTTTCCATTCAATAAACATCAAAAATTTAAATGAGACCAAAATCAAAAAATTTAAAGTTAAAGTTTGTTTATAAGAACACAATTTTCAAAGATTAATTTTAGTGAAATTTACTTGTATTTGTAATAATATAAATTTTATGAATTTGTTGAAGGATCTCAAATACACTTATATTAAAATTTTTACTGAATAAATTATGATTAATTGAAATTTTGATTGAAACTTCGCGAATAATATTTTTTAATTTTAAAGCAGAACATTGTAGTGATATTATTGTATTATTGGTTTAGTAAAAGTTGGGTTTATACTAAAAAAGATGTACAGCTCACGCTCACTCAACCTTACAAACAGTGCCGTAGCTACCATAGGAGCCAAGGGGGCCCTGCCCTGGCCCCCGCAGATTTTTAGGCATCGAAATGTAGATCTATGAACATGTGAACTATAATGATTATCTTATGGAAATTCTGATATACTGTACACTACTTTGATGGTTACAAAGTCAAAGTTTGACAAATTTTCAAAGTTTATAGTAGTGAAAAATTTTTGAGAACATCATTATAGAGAGTCGACACTAAAATGACTAGTAGTTGGGTAATAAAGTTCGACTCTTCTTCTAATAGATGAATTTTTTCATCATGAGTAATAATTATTAAAATATTAAACGACAATAAAATGACTTATCATTTATATTCTCCCAATTTATAGTTAAGTATAGCTTTTGAAAAATTGTTCACACCCACACCTATTTGAAAATTGCGAGTCATTAGCACGAACCTGATTTGTTGTTGAATAAATAAAAATCAATATTGTCTTCAAAATTCACATTAATGTTGCAAATTTTGCAATATTTCTATTTCATATAACTTTACAAATTTGGGTTCAATTCTATAAGAAATCTTAGTATTTATGTAATGAGAGGCACCGCCTGATCCGGAAGGACCCGTGGGTACCGATTTGATGTGTCACTTCTAGTTTATAGCTTCTAGAGCTCTGGTCATGAATTAGATAATCGAAGTGGCAGTATAGCAAAGAGTAGATTGGGTGAGAAGACTCCAAAAATTCTTCCATTCCCTAACTCTCGATTGCATTAATAATAGTTAGTTTTTCCTCAAAAGCCAAATCGCGAAAATCCTGTTAATATGAGTTTATATCCTTTTAGTCTGTAGTGCATTATATGCAACATCAAAAACTGAGTGAAAGCGTTAAACTGAGGAAAAGTTTCGCATCACTGCAACTCTCTATGCATTTATTACTTTATACATTAAAATTCACGTCAATCTTATTGAAGCACATTTTCAAATTAATGTAGAAATCAAATTGAAGCTTAAAGTCAAGAATTCACATCTTATTTTCTAAAAATATTATAACTCATGTCTAACAGTAACACATGTTTTCCATATTTTGATGAATATCACAAATAACTCCTAAACCTTTAGTCCTGTTATACAATTACTAAGAATTTATTCGAAAAACAAATAAGATTTCAGAGATTATATGACAACATCACGATTGAGAATATTGAGGTTGAGGTTAAAAGCATGTATTTTTCCGTTAATATCTTAGGTTACATGTGTTTGAGTTCCGCAAAAAAGTCACTTCCATAGGATTTAATATTGAATGCTTTCAATAATCAAATTATGAAAGAGTCCGTCAAACTTCAAATCAGAGGCTGAACTGAGTTCTCACTAATCAATCAGTTGACACATATTGATTGCGAAAATTTCTATAGATTTCATTCAATAGTTTCAATTGATAAAAAGGGAAAACAAATAAGTAAACGCTTTAAACTATTCAATCAAATCTGAGGTTCAATCAAACTTTTCTCAATGATTATGTGTCAAAACTTATCGTAAGTGCTTTCCAATTGAATTAAGAAATTAGTTGAGCCTTTGATTAGAAGCATTTTTGAAACAATCTATTCTAGTAAAAACTGTATTTGTTTTAATGATAATTATTTTATGCTTTCTAAAAATTAAGTATTAAAACTGTATAAATCATTGAAATTATTTTGAAAACTTTTATGAATAGTCATATTGAAATTAAGCGAAAATTATTGGATTAAAAAATTTAGTAAAAACATTGAAGCACAAAAAATAAGGCTATAATTTAATCCTAGATTATGGCAAATTGATTACTTGGAATTTTGATAGAAAAAGATAATTGCATTTATACTATAGGGACTAAAGATTATCTTTACAACAAGACAATCTTTACTCAAATTACAAACCAAAATAAGCCAATCAGAATACTGTACCTCAAATTTGTACTATAATAGTTCAACTGTCTCGTCAACTGTCTCACTGAGTACTATCTATTTCTTATGTAATATCATTTCTATGAGCCTCCGCCTAATCACAAATCTATTAAGTAAAAGTGGGCGTATCTCATGGACGGATGGGCGTGGCTCTTCATGGTGTCGTGTCCATTTAGTCCCCTCAACCTTAAGATGGACTCAAATTATACTAAGATTCAATTCAAATAAATTTCAAAGTTTTCTTCAACAGATAAGTTCTTTATAAATGATCATTTTTTTAACAAATCTATCTTTCAATTCATAAAATTGAAATTACTTTAATTTTAATAAATATTCATTTATTGAAAATCAATATCAAAATCATAGCTATCATTATTCAAACTGATATTAGATTCAAGAGATTGTGAGAGTTTATTCGCTAACTTTGAATTACGTTTTCGTTGTTTTTTCATTTTTTTGAACTGTACTTTTTTAGCTTTATTTAATTGCATTCCTTCCAAACCTTCGACGTCTTTCATCTCTGAATCGTTGATTGGTTTAACTTTTAAATTTCCTTTTAAAAAAATATTTGTTTTAACTGAATTCTGGCGATTGTCCGCATCCATGTCTTCAATCTCTTCTATATCATCATTGAGTTGAGCCGAAGTAAAACCAAACGAATTAATAACTAAAGCTCCGGTTTCACTAACTTTTTTAGGTATAGTTTTATTGATTTCATCCATTTCTTGATCATAAATATAATCATTTATATCGAATTCTTTACTCATTTCAGACACAATCTCTGCACTGATATGTGATGGCAATGATTGAAGTTCAGGTGGAACTGTATAGTACTTTATTTTTCCGATATTCCAATCATTCAATACTTTTCGCGCCGCGTTCTCGACGTCAAGAATACCTCCTTTCTTGAGTTTTCCAAAACGTTTTGCGAGCAGTGCTAAGAAATCATTCACGTCTTTAAATGCTGGCAATCGATAGAATAGCATAAGTTCTTCGCGATTAACTTTGTTTAATAAAGCCTGAACTGGACTTATGGGATCCGATAGTGATTCCACTTTAACTGCATTTCTAAGAGCCATAAGTGATGACAATTGTTGATTGCCTTCAATTTGATTACTATTTGCGAAAACAATTCCGGGACTATCGAGTAGTTTAATGTGTTTATCGAGAGAAACCGATTGCATAGTTTTAGTCACACCAGGAGTTGAGCCAACATTACAGGCATGACTTCGTTTCAAACTATTAATAACACTCGATTTGCCCACATTTGGAAACCCAACGATTCCAACAGTAATAGTAGTCTTAATGTCTTTATTTCTGCAATAATTACTCAAAAGCTTCATAAGAATGTCTGCTCCCAAACATTTGCTCGATTGCAATAATTCTTCACTACTTAACAAGACATTGACTTTACTTCTGCTTAGATTTGATTTTTGTGATTGAGTGCAAGCCTTGAATGCAACGGTCGGGAACTCATTGCGTAAATGTTTGAGCCATTTTTCCAGATTCTCTCTCGGAATCAAATCTACTTTATTTAACAATAGAATCAGTCGTTTATTTGCGCCCTTTTTAATCACTGCTTCTTCTACTTCAGGACAACGACTGCCGATCGGGTCGCGTGAATCCAACACTTCTATCACTACATCCGACGCATCGATTACTTTCTGAAACTCTTTATAATAAGACTTCAAATTTGATGAACTCTTCTCTGATTTTTCATTCAATTTATCACTCATTCCATCATTTCTTTTATCGAATTCTTTCGCCCGAATCTCTGCATCACTTTTGAGATCTGATAAATCAATATTTCTTTTTTTCATAAGTTGTTTATCTTTTTCTTCTTTTCGTTTATTCTTAACTTGATTTCTAACTAATTCTCTGTATTCTTCAGCCCTTCGTTTGTCTTCTTGAGCTTCTCTAATGACTTGTTCCTTGAATGGCAAACTGTTGGGAATTCCCGGATCTTTAGGTTTGTTTCGATGGGTTTTCTTTTTCAACTGACGCTTCAGTTTCTTGTTATGTTCTCTCACTTTTTTCTCTATAGTATAGCGACGTTTCGCTGGCATTCGTTTACTTGACTTCTCTATTCATTTAACAGTTAAATATTTTAATCAATCATTTTTAACATATCATTATTTCAATCTAACACTTACTGTGCATTCCTTTCGTCATTTTTATTCAATTCAGTTAATTTCACAATCAATTAATTCAAGTTAAATTCAGATGTAAAACGAATAGAAATAATGTTTTTCCAAAAACGTGTTTACAAAACGTGTTAAATATCATAAGTATTAATAACGTTTGAAATAAATTGTAAAATGTTTTGGTTTAACTGAATAAAAGGGTATAAAATGTGACGAAAACGTATTTTATGAATATTTGTTAATGAATTAAAGGTATATTAAAATGAATGAATTTGTATGCAATAAAATCAAAAGATGTCACTATATTAGAGAGTTGTCTAAATGTCTTAATGGCCACCATTATAATCATTAAAGTCTTACAAATGTAATCAATTGAGTGACACTTGTGTTGACATCACTTTATTACTGATTCATTAGCTTTAAAACAACAAAAACAACGCATAATATTATAAATAAATGGCACAAAAACTGAGATAACGATAAATATAATTGGTTTGAATTTAATAAACAAAAGATGTAAGAAATTATTGGTTAAGTTATTATCATAAAAGATGACTCGCTTTGGCTTATATTTTGGGTTAAAAACACACTTTTATCAATAACTCACTAATTATTTCATTTGATCTGCCATTGAGTTTATTGGAAAAGATGAAGATTTTCTCATTAATTAATTAATTACTCAATTAATTGTGCGATAAATTGGTTGTTGTTTTCAATCTCTAACAATTGAGTTTGGCTTTTGTGTCCATTTTTGAAAAAGTAATAATAATTAAGACAAAAACTAATTGCTTTATTGATCGTTAGGTAAGAATTATTTAAAATTTAAGAAATAGATGACTCATGTCTTCTCGCGGAGGTGTAGGACGTGTCACAAGTGTCACAATGACATCATCTGACAATTGCAACACAAATGTAGAGAAGATGTCACTCACGAGTTCTACACTTAAAGTAATGCTTTTATTTGAATTGATTTGTGAATTTTTTATAAAATAGATAATTGTTTTATTAATTAATCAATAATATTATGATTTATAGCGAAACCCAAAGATGGAGTTGAGTCGGAATGATTTATTACGACTATTATCTATATTAGAAGGAGAACTACAGGCCAGAGAAATAGTGATCGCAGTTCTTAAAGCAGAACAAATCAAAAAGTTGTTGTATCCAAACAAATGTTCGCCTAAAACTACTTTCAGCTCAAAGACTATTAAACTCAATACAAGTGCAAATGAGAACTCAACTCTTCTCACTTATTCTGATCCATGGAATGCACTTTCGAGGGATGCGTTCGGTGCTTATGACCCATCTTTTGATAAGACAACTACTATTGCTTTGTTCAATATGAAAATGAGTCAATTGGAAACACTTATTGTACAGCAAAGAAAAGCCAGAAATAATTTAAAAGATCAGTTGAGGATTACGGAAACCAAATATAATAAAATTGTTGAGGAATTGCAACATGAAAAAAGGCTTATTATAGACAATAAAGGAGATAATGAACAAGAATCTGATGGTATTGTCGATTCACTTAATAGCAAATTAGAAAATGATATTAAAAATATGGCTCAAACTTTGGAAAATGAAAGATGTCGTGAAAAACAAATTGTTTTGTGTCTGTTATCTGAAAGAAAACAACTTATTATTAAATTAATAGAAGAGAGACAAAGAAACGAAGAATTACTGCAATTACTCAGTACTGAAAAAGGAAAAATAGCTGAAATGGTTGAAGGATTAGAAGATGAAAGCAAAAGGTCTCTACAAATGGAAGCGGAATTAGAAAAGTATTTGAGTGACTTTGAAGGTGAACGCGAGAAGTTTCGAAACCAATTGTCAGCGAGTGAAACACGTAATGCAGAGCTGGCAGCAGAAGTTGATAGACTTCGAGAAGAACTTGATTTGACCCATAAAAATGAAAAAGGAGTGAATGTTTTGAGTTTAGGTGAAGGCGTTCGCTCTGCAATAGTGACTATGTCTTCATCGACACGTGTTGTGCCAACAGTCCCGTCAGTTTCAACAGTCAGTCATCCGCGAGCGAGTGTCGCACAAGCTGTCAGTCCGAAGCCCTTAACTAATTCTGCACAATCTCAAGTGACAACTGCTAAATCTGGAGCCCAAACAAACACAATGGTCTCAACAGCTTCAACACAAGGACAACATTCTTACGCAACTGTACAACCAATATCTTCCGTTAAGATGAATGCGACAATACCGCCACCTCCGACTATTCCCGCACCTCCTCCTAAAGCACTTATTAGTAGTAGTGGTAAATCTGCAGCTCATCCACATTCTCAAACAGCAACTGTTAATCCGAATGCATTTCAAAATATGACCTATAATTTAGAGCCCATAACGACAAGTACTACAACTCCAGCAACTGCTATAACGACAGCTACAACTCAGTCGAATCATTCGTCTAATAGTGTGAATCAAACGACAAATACGTCACCAGCAGCTAAAGTGATGGTTCAAGTGAGTCAAACGGCAACTACTACTCAGTCAACGCAACTTCAAAGTCCACACGTTCCCATTCAACGGAAACTGTCAGCGAGTGGTGTTGGGAGAGGTACTCCTCCTCCTATTCCACCGAATAAACCAATTATTAAACCAGTTCTTCCGCCGCAAGCCCTTCAACAGCGTAGTAAAGAAGTTAATTCTGCGAAAGTGATGACAGGATCTGTTGGAACCCCAGCTAAGATCGTAAGCGGCACTATTGGCGCCATTAACTCAACCACAAACACAAGTACGCCATCGAATAATATTAAAAATTCAACAACAATTACTGCAAGTGATAGCACAGGTGAGCATAACAATTGCCAACAAAATAATAGTATTGATAACAACACTCATAACGACGACAACATTAATGTTGATTTGTTATGTCAAGAGTTAGAAAATTTTAATTCACTATTAGTATCAATGGTTTCGACCGGTTCTCAGAAAAATAGTTGAACTCTTATTTTTAATTAATTGTTTTATTTTTTATATCATTTACATGACAACACCTGATTGTGTCAACCAATACTTTATCAACTGAATGACTTCTTTGTATAAGTTTGTCTTGAATTTGTTTAATTATCTGAAATTATAATTGTATTGTAATGTATTGACAAAACCCTTTTAATTTTCTTCAGATAATCTCTTATTTATCACGTTTTTAATACTACTTTACTTATAGTAATTATAATTAATTTGATTTATCGCATGGTTTTTCATGCATTTCTGTTGTGTGTATTGAATTGTAAATTAACATCAATTGATTTTATAATCAATTATTAATTATAAACCAATAATTTATTTTCAATTCTTAATAAGTATTTCTGGTTTAGTGTTAAATGCTTTGCTCATCGAATCAAATTATTGTAAACCTTTTACTTATGAACCCATTTTTACTGGTTATTAATACAAATCATGTTTCAAACATTTCATTTTCGAGTTTATTTATCATTTAATATCAATATTTGGTTTCAGTTTATTCATTAAGAATTTAGTTTTTATTCAGTTTTGGACTTAGATTAAAAAGTTCTTTTGAGGTAATTCTTAGTGCAAAATCACTTGTAATTAATGTTAATTGTCTTTAATTTGATATTTACTTTAGGTCGACATCAAGAAGTCTTATAACTGATTCGATTGTATTAATATTTGAATTGAATGCTGGCATCCATTCGCACAAAAGTGATCACAATTCACATTTTGCATAACATCTCGTTATGTTTACGAAACGAAAATGTTTTCTTGTAAATAACAGTATCTCAAACTGGTTTGAATTTCAATTAAATAGTTTAGAGAAATCACGACAATTCCGATCATTAAATAATCTTAAAACTGCCTGAAATGAGGTTTAGATGAATTGTAAATATGCTTGAAATTAGATTGCAATCTATAAAGTCTGCTGAAGTGTACTGTCAAATGAAAGCAATAAAAATAATTAATTGCAAAAGTTCTTCACATTTAGTCTCATGAAAATAAGTTTCAGAATCTTATCAATACTCAAATGTTTGGAACAAAATCCAAACCAGAAAACTTGTAAATTATTAAAACTTTTATTCCTTGACCTCAAATTGAGTTCAATAATAATCTAATTGTTTCGATAATTAAAAGAATCATTATTTGAATAATTTGAGTGTATTTAATACAATTGTATTATTTTGAGTTTATATCATTTTATTTACTTTTCTAACATTTTTTGAACTAATTTTTTCAATTAATGCTAATTTTAATGCAATCGATTTATATTTTTTATTTAAACTTGAAATTAATTTACAGTAAACGAATGGATTTGTTTAGAACTTTAGATATAGACTTCAGTGTCACCCAATTCTTCATCCGATGGTAAGACCAGTGTATTGGGATCGACAATGTTTTTGTCAATGAGAGGTAATCCCAATCGTTCTCTTCTCTCAATCTCAAGATAGGCTTCTCTAACGGCCCAATCTCTTAGACTTTAAAAGGAAAGAAAAGAATAAAGAAGAATAAACAAAATTGAATTGAATAACTCAATGATAACTTACCAATAATCGGGATAATACATGACAATATATGGCAATACAACCATTCCTATAGTGATGACAACAAAAAATGTCACTCTAAACAAAGATCTGTCATTTTCCATGTCTCCGATGTCGAAACCATATGAAACCCAATTCTAATCAATTAATTATTTATCAATTTTATTGCACTTAAGGTCTGATACAAACCTTTTGCGACTCGACATCAGCGAACTCTTTAACAGTTTGCGGTCCTTTGGGTTGTGGGTCCATAAGTCCCGGCGAATACGACGGCAACAAATCTTTCTTCTTATCCGTTGTATTAATACAACGATTCCATTGAATAACTGAACACTTATTCGTATTGTTCAATAATTTATTCACAATTAAAGGCGAAAATCCTTTCTTCAAAGCGTTTCCAATCATTTTATGGCAAAAAGAGGTAAATATCATATTTGACATTATTTTCGATTTTAATTATAATTCAATAATTTGTTAATTGTTTAGATAATTATCAATTAAATTAATAAAAACATTAAAACGAAATCAATGTTTTTATTTTATTCATAAATAACACATAATATTCACAAATATTTTGACGTCATTTATATTGAGATTAAATGAGAAACCTTTGAATTTTTGAGTTTTGATTTTTAAAAATCTATTAAATAATGAATAATTTTTGCAAAAATTAAATTATTATAGAGTGATGTCATCCGAGAGTGAAAGTATTGATAATGCAGTCGAAGAAAAGATAACAAAATACGAACATTTTATTAATGAAGTTCTCAAAAATGATTTGAAAAAAGTTTTAAAACGACAAGAATTTATTTGCGAACAAATCGCTAATTATTTACAAATTAAGTCTATTATTAAAGGCATTGAAGAGAACACTTGTATTGAATCAAATGATAAATCACTTAAAGTTCAGTCTGATATCGGATCCAACTTTTATGTTGAATGTGTTGTGTATGTATTGACACATTTTTTCACATCTATTAATGTTTTTTATTTAAATAAATGTTTGTAAATATTGTGTACACTTCAGTCCAGATCCACATAAAATCTATGTTCACACAGGAATGGGATTCTATGTTGAGTTCACTCTCGAAGAAGCCCTTCGTTTCATTGATAAGAAGGAAAGTCTACTCAATCATGAGTTGAAGGTGTTGTCGAGTCAATCATCAAAAATTAAAGCTAACATTAAACTAGTGGTCAATACAATCGCTCAAATCAATCAGTTCTGAACACTGTTTAAAACTTATATTTTTCTTACAGATCATTCAAATTATTTGAAAAATTGTTTTCTATTATGAACTAAATTTGTTTTCATATTCATTTGTAAAATTGATGTGTATTTGTTTGAAGCGACTAATCATTAAAAGAGATATTTTTAAATTT
>JAQFZT010002803.1:0-10663 GCA_034696325.1 Camisiidae sp. | reverse complement strand
ATCAATCAATCAACAAGTCATCCTCATATCCATCAACACTCACTGCTTTGTGTTCCGTCCTCTCCGGTTAATATGATTTGGCCGTCAGGACTAATCGTTGCCTCTGCCAGTGAGACCGTTTGTGTCCCGCCCTCACCGCCTAAGTCAACGTTTACGGTTCCGATTTGAGTGACGCGATCGTCATGTCCGGTCGCTATTTCAGCCAATGTTTGTACTGCTTGATTTGCTTCATTGCCTGTACTTTGTATCTAAACATTCAACACAATCAAAATAACATATTATAGACATTCATTTGATTTTCACTTAAACCCTTACCCTTAAAGCACTAACAGCTCTAACTTGTGCTTGTGTTCCATCGGGTAGTGTAACGACAGCACTATTAGGGTCCATATGAATGATAGAGACAGTTCCGTCGGGATTGTTTATAGTTTGCACCATTGTTGGCGCGTAATGTGTTATTGGCTGCGCATAAAGAGTCTGAGAACACAAATTTTTAGTTAATATATTTTTCAACATTTATATAGGTTAAGTATTTTATTTGACATTAATAAATAAAATAATAAAATGCAAAAGCAAACCATAGCATCACATAATCAACAAATAACGAATTCAAGCTGTCATTCAAAATAAAAACTTTAAATAATAAGACAGGTGTTAAAAATAAGGTATAATTGTGGCTCACGTCCAATAAAACTAAGGGATAAAATACTAAACGGAATTAATGACACTAATAAATAATATATTAATAATGAAATGATCGTGCATTTGGATAACATCGAAACGAAGCATTCCTCGTGAATTGGAAACAGGATTATTGGACATACATTGACCCCCTGGGCAGCCGCTTGTAGGGTAGCAGTATTGTCAGCAGTTAGTGTGGAAACTGTGGCCACACCACTAGAATTTCCGGTAACATTTGTTACATGAATGCTGCTATGGCTGCTTCGACTTTTCACCTTCTCTTTGGTTTGAGTGCTATTTGTATTTTTGTCCTCATCATCACTAAATGCGGGCAATAAGTCTTCGCGTCCGTGAAATTTATAGCAATTTATTACTATCTGTCGTAACGCATGAGTCCACGAAACCTATATTTTGAAATAATTGATAAGTAAGTGGTATAAGAAATGAGATTAATATGAATACTTTTTGTTTGTCTTCTTCAGTTCTCGCGTCACTTCTAACATTAGCCCAGGGAAGGTCCTTTGGCCACCAGGCAGGGCGTGTTGACTCTTTACCCCAACCAGGTTTTCCTCTACCAGTTGAATACTTCAACATCAAAGGAATGAAGGCTCTGAGCTGTGCCTGAGTCATCTTCTCAACTGGAGTAGGAATACCATCAACGACTAGAGGAGGCAATTCATGTAAAGACGGGTCTTCCTTCACTTGTGGGGGAGCCTGTTGTGCAAGTGCTGTCTCCAGTTCTTGCATTATAAGTGTCCGACAGTGTCGCACCTGATTTAGTGGAATGAACTATTTATTGGGTTATTCGACTCCAATTTCAGTTTATAGACAGAATAGGAATATAAAATCATTTGTGTCAACTCGTAAATGAAAACGTACCACATTTTCTAGAGGTCGCGCACCGAAAACTTTGAAGTTATTTTGAGGTTTTCCGGGTGTGACTATTAGGACAACAGCTTGTTGTCCAACACGAGTTGTGTATTCATCTATTGTCGCCTTCAGCTTCCTATATGTTGAATATATGAATAGATTATTCTTATTTAAAGTTCGCTTTATTGTTCACCTGAGTAATCGTGTTTGTTGTCGTTTTCGTATTGATGGATTTGTTTCAAAAGAATGAGGTCTCTTTCGTTTCTTCGCGCTGACGATTGCAGCGGCGGCCGCGACACCAATTGGACCTATTGTTTAATCAATTATTTCATTCATAAGTCTATTCATCATAAGTTTTTTATCTCACAGACCGGCGGCCGCGAGTTGTGCAGTAATTTCGTCGTGAACATCGCCTGAAAGAAGGTCTCCGTCATCGAAAGATGCACTTTCAGGAGATGAAGGGTCGTCACTGAGATCATCGACATCACCGCCATCAGAATGATTCATCGCCTCCTCTTTCGGTTTCATTAACAAGTTTTCAGTTCTGACAACATATATCTGTATTTTTTATTAATAAAATATATTTAATGCCCATTCAAATCATGATTACACAAGACGTTTGCCTTTCAATCATTAGGTCTAAGTGTGCATCGACTGAATTGTGTCTATTTTTGTGCAAATATTTAACTTTTTTATACCTTTCTGTATAATTTTCTTCAATTCATTCTCAAACGTTATATCAAATTTATTAATAATTTAGTTATTATTCATTTTATTAGTTCCTGAAATTCATGAAAGAACCAGAAAATCAAAATTCATGACTATATAATATATTATGTATAGAAAAATAAACTTTATATAGAATTAAATTTAGATTAATTTTAAATAAAGCCTAATATGTATGTGAGATGTGATATCTGTTGAATGATAAGGAAATGGTGTTCAAATATTGATAATTTTCTCTTGTACTCATGTGTGCCATAATTGAATTGAATCTACAATTGTTTATAAACTTGTAATACAAGCATATGATGTGTAAGAAATAGGCATCAATTAATTTATAGGCTTAACATCTCTGTATTTTAATAGCTCTTAAGTGTGTTAAAGCATGATTTGCTAATCGGTGGTACAGACAGTCGGCGGTGAAGACAGATTTGCAAATATTAAAAACTAAAGATCAAGTAATAAAAATCAAGTTCTGAGCCTTGAAAACTATGAATGGGTTATGCAAGACAATTCATCAAAATGTAAGTGAAGGCAATCAAGGCAAACACTTTAAGCTATTATATTACTGTTTTCATATAAATTCATATATTTTACCAAAAATTAAACAATATTTCTTTAAAATCAAAATTCAATAATGCGAATCAAGACTGAGATGTGAATGGGGTGGAGTGAACACTCTAGTAATAACATTGGATATCGATTTAATGCCATTAAAATGAGATTTTTGTTGCACTACATCTCAAACCTTTATTATATATAATGGAAACCATTGTATCATAAAATAGAAAGTATAAGGAATGCACTTGTGATACACACAACTCATGATTTATACTTTGGTTTCATTAGATAAATAAATAATATAAACATTTGTAGGTATTTTGACATATGATCACTATAAAGGAGCACAAAGACATTGGGAGAGATTCTATATGAGAGAGAGTGAGAGTCTACGAGAGAGAGAGAGTGAGAGAGACGGAGAGAGTGATGGAGTGGTGGCCTCGCCTTGGCTTGAATAAGACTTTACTAATGATAACTGGTTGAGAAACTATGATTTAATGATATTATGTGATTGAGGTTTAGGACACATTTGGTGTTGATGAATGGGTGTTAGTATTAGGTTTGATCGCAATCTCAATTGAATCGCGCCTAAGATGTGGTCTTGTGTGGAGAGCAGGCCCAGAGACCACATGCCATTTGGAGACTGCGCTAATCAAAGCCCGTAATATTCAAACAATACCTCATTTATATCAATCCCAACAATACAAATACCAAACATTTATTTAAATTAAGTACTAAATTAAGGGTTAAATCGTTAAATCAGTCCAAAATAGACTTACCTGTGGTTATGATGCGAACATCAGTCACTAATACAAGTACAACAAAACGTCAATCTTTAAAATGGACGACACTTTACATTCCTATATATAAATAGATGGCGTTTATGAGCCATTTTTCTCAAAGCAAACTTTTCCTTAAACTTTTACTTTCTCAACAACTCATTCATTTCAAGTTAAAACTGGCTATTTTTCAAACAAACTCAGTGTAAAAAGTAAAGCATTTCATAGAAAACTCTCATTCATTACTTAATGGGATATTTTATCGATTTTTATTGTTTTTTGTCATTACGGAAGCGGATATTGTTTTTTGTATTTCTCTCTTTGAAAAGCATCTGTTAAGTTGTCATAACAACCATCACTGTTACAGTCAATGAGATGGTACTCAACTGAATCTCAAGTATTGATTGGTTCCCTATTCTATAGACCACTGCATCTTTCAAACAACGTCTAAAACTTTTTTTTACTTAAATTAAATCAGTTTATTATACGATTCAATTTTTTAATTAACATTAAATCATAATTAATGCAAAACATTTCTCACCATTTTTTCATCTGTTTTGGGGTTGAGTTTCATCTGATTTATAAATGAAATAAAAATGATTTTAAAGAAACTTTCATCAAAATTATTAGTTATTGTTTGAACTCTTATATAATCACTAATTAATCATAAGTTTTATAGACAAGAAAAATATTGAAAATGTCAATTAAATGTGAAGATATGTTTATCAGTAATTATTATCGATAAGAGTATTGATAAACAAAAGTAAAGTTCAATAAAAGGGACTTTTTTAAAGTGCTTAAACTCCGCCTTCATTTGAGCGCCATTTTGATTGTCGGCTAAACTTATAATCTTTTGATTACTATTTGGTATTTGAACGGTTGATGTGATAATAATTGTGAGGAATAAAAGTTATATAAAGATTAATAGAGTTCGCGTTACGTTAGTGTAATGGAAGTGACGCAACACTCACGAGAGGCAGCTCTTCAAGCGGTAGAGTTGGAGGTGTCGTCTGTGGGACAGACAGTCGCCATCCATAAGCCATTTGACCCGGAAGAGCATGATCTGGACAGTGGTTTCCGTCTGACAAAGTTTTCTGAGCTGAGAGGATGAGGGTGTAAAGTCCCTCGAGAGACACTTCTTAGACTCTTAGAGGGACTTCAGCCGGGAATCATGACTCATGACGGAAACCATAATCACGGAAATAATCATGACTCCAATCAACTTTACTTTCATCAAGAGATGGGTCTTCCGAAGATCGGTATCTCTTCATATTTTCATTAAGAGTATTCATATTGTCTCTAATGTTTCATATTTATTATAATAGGAATTGGTATGGATTGTAGTGTTATACCAATCAGACACGGAGGACTTGTTCTCATTCAAACTGTAGACTTCTTTTATCCATTAGTAGAAGACCCCTATATTATGGTCATAAAGAATACTGTTTTGTTTTATAAATATTAAATATATTGTCATTTCTATATAGGGAAAGATAGCGTGCGCTAATGTATTGAGTGATTTGTATGCAATGGGTGTCACTGATTGTGACAATATGTTAATGATATTAGCCGTCAGTCAAAAAATGACCGATAAAGAGAGGGATACTGTGGTTCCTATCATTATGAAAGGATTTAGAGTAAGAAATATTTAACCAAATTATTATTACCCCTAAAACCTCAATCAATTACTAGTTTTATTATATTTTGAATATGAATGAGAAAATTTGAACACAAAAACAATTACTTTACCAGTACTTTCGGTTGACATTTGATCGACTGTTATTGAATATAAATATAATTATAATTATGATTTGAATTGTAAGGATTTAGCGTATGAGGCGGGCACTCAAGTAACTGGTGGTCAAACCGTTCAAAATCCATGGCTGACGATCGGTGGCGTTGCAACCAGTGTTTGCCAACCAAATGAATACATTGTGTGAGTCTTATAATTATTGTCAGCTCTGTATTTACTGTGGCATAAGATTTCTTTCAGCAATTTCTAACTTATATTTCAAGTTTTTATGAGATGAACATTTATTTTCTATAAGATAAAGAAATATGTTTTGATCTAAAGTTTTAATACGTTTTAATTAAAGGCCAGACAATGCAGTTGTCGGTGACGTTCTAGTGTTGACAAAGCCATTGGGAACTCAAGTTTCAGTTATTGCTTACCAATGGCTCGAACAACCGGACAGATGGAGTCGAATTAAATTAGTAGTAACTGATGACGACGTGAGAAAAGCTTATCTGAGGTCTATGGACAGTATGAGTCGGTTGAATAGAATAGGTTAGTATTGAGCTTCACGTGCAAACAAATTTGACTGATTGTATATCTATAGCATCACGTCTAATGCATAAGTACAACGCTCACGGGGCCACTGATGTCACCGGATTCGGTCTTCTGGGTCACGCTCAAAATCTAGCCAGAGTTCAGAAAAATGAAGTATCTTTTGTAATACATAATCTTCCAGTAATAGCCAAAATGGCGGCGGTGGCTAAAGCGTGTGGAAATATGTTCCAACTATTACAGGGACACTCACCCGAAACTTCAGGTCACTAAAGCATTCGTATATAACTATTCTATAGCTTTTTCAATCCTAAATCACTTAAATTAATCATCAATTGTATCAACAGGTGGTCTATTAATATGTTTGCCTCGAGAACAAGCGGCCGCTTATTGTAAAGATATAGAAAAACAAGAAGGATATCAAGCGTGGATTATTGGTATTGTAGAAAAAGGTAATAGGACTGCAAGAATTATAGACAAACCACGAGTTATAGAAGTGCCTGCAAAAGAAAAAGATGGAGAGCTTTGGTAATAATAAATTCAAATTTATAATATTTGTAATATTTTTCACACATAACTTCATATTATCACTGATTTTTGTTTATAAAAAAATGTTCCCCTCTTCTAATGATTTTTGAATGTTAGCCCTCAATAGAGGTACATTCAGAAGGATGAAAATGAGCTCAACCTTTTTTAATTTAATAAACAATAAATTTTCATGATTTTTACAATTTTATCAGAATTTTAATTAATGCTCGCTATTGTTGAAGAGCGAGTTGTGGGCAATCAGAACGCGCCCCACACGGCAATACATCAATTTCTACATTTAGAGGTTTATTACAATAATGACAGCTTTTAGTCGTACACAAGTCCTTATGCAAAGGCAGTCCCGTGTCTTTCCAAACTTCGAGCATATTTTCAACAAACTTATCGATCATTTCTCTCTTATGGAAAGGTGTGGGAGCGATTCGCAGTCTTTCCTCTCCTTTTGCAACTGTAGGGTAATTAATTGCTTGAACGTAATGACCAAATCTTGATAGCATTTCATTACTAATCCACGAACATATCCACGGATTGCCGACAAGAATCGGTATTATATGACTGGCACTGGGCATTTGCGGCAAACCGGCCACTGCCAGGGCTTCCTTCATGTAGGCCACGTTCTCCTGATGTTTGAACCTTAGTTTCTGTCCCTCTTTGCTCTTTAGAATCTGTACATAAAGATGTATTTCTGTGAATAAATAGTTTGTAAAGGAATTGTATAATAATTACTCGAACAGAGGTGAGGGCGCCCTTCAACACAGTCGGCGGCAATGATGTTGTGAATATAAATCCTGCGGCATAGCTTCGAATCATATCAACTAATGAGTCAGTACTAGCTATATATCCGCCTACATTTCCAAAAGCCTTCCCTTTTAAAATTATTTCTTATAATTAGTTCAATCTTAAGGTTGATTTTTTGCTTTCAAGTAGTTTTATTAATACCTAAAGTGCCGGAAACAATATCTATTTTATCCATAACTCCATCTCTTTGTGCAACACCTGCCCCGTAATTGCCATAAAGACCCACTGCATGAACTTCGTCAACAAAAGTGATTGCATTATATTTATGAGCGATGTCACAAAGCTTTTCTGTCGGACTTATGGCACCTGTTTTGTAACAATCAAATTAATTATCAGTAATTTATTCAAATTAATTATACAGGTTGGCATTTAAATATCTGTTTAGCCAATATTTCATAAATGAAATGTGTTTGCACTTTGAAATCTCATAATTCAATATGTCATAAACCAGCTCTGTATGTAATAATGATTTACTCTGAAGTATGTAATACTCATTTTACAAGTTTATCCTGAATCTGAATTGCATGAAAAATTAGTTAACATGAATAAACAATACTGATTTAGTAAAAAGTAACTCGCTATGTGTCTAAACATTATCCAATTAACCTTTAAGTAGTTAAGCTTTATACTGACCTAACAACTGACTGACTGAGCTGACTAAAGAGTAGCTCAAGCCTAGATCGCTTCCGCGCCCCGATTCTACAATCTAACATAACATAAACTCACTTAACTAAACTACATATCAATTTGTCCATTTCACAGCTTATTTCTATTCCTTTTGGGTTTACTTTGCTCTCAAGTTTAAAAATGGGATAATTTTTTCAGAATTAATAATTTAGGCGATCGAAAACACGTTTGTGACATTTCGAAGTGTAGCCGTTTGCATAGCATTCACTCTTCAGTATTGTTTAGTCTCGCACTGAGTTTAGTAATCGGAATGCTATTATAAAACTGTCTGTGTGTAACATCTAAGTAAACATCCATTTATTTCATTAACATCTTTATAGCTCTGATCATGATCTTAGATTAGATCGAAAACGTTTGGCTTATAAGAAAGTTTTATTTTTAAAGAACTAATTTCACTGTTAAATAACAGAATTGAAAAGCTCAAAGACTTCAAGAACTCTTGACTTGAATTTTTGCAATTCTGGGGCATAACTATGAATAAAATGAAAACGTGTTTATTTGTATTGTGTATTAATTGTTGTATTAGTAAGTGTGTACACCAAAGTCCTACTTAAAGAGAAAATTAAAGTCACAGGATATTAGCTGAATAGCTGTAAAATTAAGGTTTAATCTAAATTCAAGGCTAAATGCAATCGATTTCCGTCAAAATTATTAATGCTTTATATAGGACTAAAATCGAACCCTTAAAATTGTGAGAAAATTAAATATTACAGGAGAAGAAAATGTTTAGAAACACTATAATATATGCTGTTGAATGAATGTTTTTTGTCCAGAGTAAGTTTAATCATATTATGATTATTTGGTAGACATTCAACTAGAAATGCATGCCTTAAACTGTACGAACAATTACTGAATTACTCGAGAGATTTTGCTAAATTCCATAGATTAAAAATGAATATTAATACCTGTCATGGAATGAACGGTCTCAAAAGCTACAATTTTAGGCACTGAATAATCAACCGATTGTAAGAGAGTCTCTAAATGTTCGGCATCGCACGTCCGGAATATGTGTTTGTGAACTCCGCTGTTGCGAATTCCTTGAATCATAGATGCGTGATTACCGGCATCAGAAAATATATGACAATCTATGGAGTTGAACGAATCCTCAAAATAATGAACTCATTAATATATTTTTATATTGAAAAATAATTACTTGGAAGAGCTTTCGCTAAAGTAAATAGGGTTGAATCATTCGCAACAAAACATGACGTGAATAAGAGAGCAGATTCTTTGTTGTGAAGCGATGCCAATTCTTTTTCCAGCTCTTCGTGAAACGGCGTATTTCCAGATATATTTCTTGTTCCTCCACTTCCAGACCCAAACTTCTCAACGGCTTCACTTCAAATATTGAATTTCAAAATTAATCATTTCAAATATTCAAAGCATTCACAAAATTACATGACAGCTCTTTTCACTTCCGGATGAGATGTCATTCCCAAGTAATCATTACTACACCAAACAGTGATTGGTTTACAGCCATCACTGAATTCATTAGCATAAGGAAACTTTTGAGCAAAACGAGAAACTTTTTTGAAAACTCGATAGCTGTGATCTTTTTTCTTCTGCATAATTTGGTCGCGAAAGAACTTATCATATTTGAACCCTTTAGAAAAATAAATAGTTTTCACTGATTCTTCTCAACTAAGAATTGTTTAGCAAACCTGAGTCATGATCTCTTCGCTCGAATATGTCCTGAACCATATCAGGATTTGCTTCTTTCAAAGTAGGTTTTATGAATTCCAAGAATGGACACTGAGGACCAGCTTGAGATTCCTGCGCCCAATTTTCAGTAGCTTTGTATATATGTTAAAACATTTATCAATATTTGATGATCCGATCTTGAGTTGAGTATTATAATGATAATGACTCACCTTTAATGTTCGGGTTTTCATTTTCAGCATTACCAGAGGAGCCATTAGTGGTGTTTGAATATTTACGAGTAAAGTTCGTAGCAAGTCGTGACATCACTGGACAGCTTGGAATGTAAGCACGAAGAACTGTTGTATAGTGTCTACTGAGGAATTGTGTTGACAATTGACTGATGAAAGGACAGGGCATTGTTCACAAATTTCTAGTCTTTCGGATCTAGAAGAATGTCAAGTCAATCTTCAAACTTTAATTATGAAGAAAATTATAAAATAATAATTATAAAAATAATAGATTCAATCAAATAGATTTTAGTTCGATTCAGAACTTAATCGATTGATCGGTTAAAAGTTGACGAACACTTTTGAAAATAGCTTTTGCAAAATCGATCTTTTAATTTCTAGCTTAGAAGAAAACTTTTTTAATAACAGCTAAAGTCTAGAGGCAGTGCTAACCTAATTAAAAGATTAAAGATTACCAATCAGTAAGAATCGGTCAAAGAAGTTATTTCTCTATTCGCTCAGGAAAGCTGTTTTTCACGTACTCTTACTGTTAGCTTAAGGCGACTTTTATTGTATATGAAATAAACGCCTAAATAGAAGTTTATTTGATTGAAATTTTTAAAATGCTATTTTAATTGTCGCCACGTATGCTATCAATTCTACATATGCTTTAAAATTATGTCATAACCTGTCTAGTATTGAACATTTTATTAAAAATTACGGAAATGTGTTAAAGGATGCGGATTTACTTTCAACAATTTCAAGAATTTACTTTCTAAGAATCGAATAAGACTAAAGATTTAGAAATACATATCGAATGCTAATAAGATTAGCCTTTAATCGATTTATTTTGCCGAAGGCAA
>JAQFZT010002802.1:0-10664 GCA_034696325.1 Camisiidae sp. | reverse complement strand
ATGATGTTTATTACTTCACTAGTTTTCTAGAAATTAAATGTTAAAGTTATGCAACCCGTTAACTTACACTTCCTTTAAATTGGAATTTAATATTTTTGTTAAACCTTATATTTGACTGAAAATGATATTTTCATAAAGACTTGACTGAATTAAAAGCGATGCAATAAACGTAAAAGTTTTACTCCACCCCATAAACGTGAAAATAGACTGAAGCAAAAATACTCTATAACTTCACTTTCATACATGATATAATGCTCTACTTATGTAATAACTACATAATGTACTCCACATAAACTAACGCAATAGAAGTACTGAACAGTACTGGTATTGGGAATAGAGTCTAATTTTAACCAATCTATAAAAATATGCATTAAAAAAACATTGCACACGATGTACTCGTATAAGAGATAGAGAGAAAAGTCACTCCATGTCTAACAACATGTAAGAGAAATAGTCATTTCGATTGCTGAATATTTACTCTAAAATCTCAAAAATGGGTCACAAAATGAGTATTTTCTCCTAGAAAAAGATCAATAGTTTTCACGAGTTATCGGATGTGAATCAAAGTTATTTTAAAGTGGAATAAAATGATTAAACAATTACAACGTCTTATATCGATAGTTAAATTTTTGTTAATTTCAACTCATATACTGTTCGCAATTTCTTATATTATATTTATTATACCAATAAATGGTCCGTTTTTTAACGCATGGAATCTCCTATTCTATGGTCTTCTATCACTTAATCTAGTTCTTGGAATTTTGGCAACTCTTAAAGAACTGTTCGCCACAGAAGTTATTTCAGTTATACTGACAGTGATTGCAATTATTTCTTGTTTCTCTATTGATCATCATTTGGTTGTTTGCCTGTCATTATTGATTATATTCATGTTGACATTTATTCTCTCTTTATTGCTATACTTGAGACCTAAAATTCTACTAACTTTTCACGAACGAAACATCAATCAACAGGATCGAGAAGTTTCAGAAGAAATTGTCTGAAGTTTATTATTATTTTTATAATTTTTGTCAAACTCCTTAATCTTTTCAATTTATTTGTAAGTTCTTAACGATTTGTGATCTTTTTTCAAATTCATATTTGTATGTTTGTTAATATTTTTCAGTCAGAGTAACATTTATTCTATTTTTGCTTTAATTTGAATTATAATAAAAGAGATATTCACCAGAAAATACAGATTTTTTAAAACTGTTGAATTCTTCATAAAATCATAGTTTTTTCTGTAATCAGTGATTTCACTAAATATTAATAAATCTGAAAATTTGTGTACAAAATTGTTTAATGTGTTTTTTATATTTCACACTATTATTGAACGTTAAGTTGAATTCGGAATATATGTGGTTGAAATTTATTGTAAAAATTTAACTAATTCTGTATCACAACTAAGGAGTTCATAAAATTCTTATTGAAAAGTTGAGTCCATAAAACCTCAAAAAATTGGTTTAAATTATTTTCACGAAGAAAGAAATGCACAACAAATGACATTAATTTTATTGAAAATATTCTTACTCTTTAAATAATTGTGTTCTGAAAATAAATAGTTTTAAGAATTCTGTGTGAATACCCGCGAGAATATTGAAAGCTTAAGTATTTGAAAAGATATCTTTCGATTTTCGCTATCGAAAAGTCAAATAAAATCTGTTTTGCATTTTAAGTGTATTGAAATTGCTATTCAGGTTTGGTTTTATGTTTCATTTGAATCCTTTGAATTAGAGGCCCAGTTATTATCGATTGATTCCTGGATTCTGGAGAGTGAAAAAATTATGGGTCAAAATGTTAAATAAAAGTTACGTTTAATTTTAGCATTAAAGCCAACTTTCATTAATCTCTATACAGAACTCAATTTCCGTCTTGAGTACAAAAAAAATTATTTTTATGATTTGATGAGAAAATACAGATCCTTTGTCTATATTTTTACTCATAAATATTTTAGTTTTATTACAATCTCAAGAATTTTATGATATAATTATTGCCAAAAGAGATTAATTTAATTCTTCGGCAAATATGAAAGAGCTTTGAAATAGTAATTTAATTTTTATGGCATTTTAAATATGAATATTATGCTAAAACTTTGTGCTCATTTGATTTATAGACAAAAATTATTATGCATTGAGTATTAACTTTATTATTTGAATATCTATTCAATGAAAATAAAGTTTAGCGATTTTTGAAAACTCCTATTTATTTTTCAGATGCAATAAATCATGTTTCAAAAGCAGATGTTATAACAAAACATTTGAAAGTTTTGATCAGAGAATCAAATTCCGACACAAAAATTCTTATTCAGAGTAAACATCTATTAGATAATTGACTATTGAAATAAACTAAATAAATATTTATGAAAATAGGAACTCATTTCAAAAGCAAACTCAAACTTCATTCAATTAACTCATATAATAGTTAAGAAAATGTCACTCAAAACAAATTGACAAATAATAAAATAGTAGAAAAATTGAGATCAAAAATTAACTTATAATTGAATTAAGAAAAGGAGAAAACGTGTCAATAAATCCAATAATTAAGTTAAAGATTGTAAATCTCTCTCAAGCAAAATAAAAATAGCATTAATGACCAGAAATAGACATACTCTCAAACATAATCACATTGAGCTACACTATGCCTAATAATATCACCATTAAGTGTGATGTTAAGAAGCCGATAGCGACGCCTTAAGGAATATCTCATCACAGTTTTAGTATTTTATGGATCTCTCTCTCTCTCTCTCTCTCTCTCTCTCTCTCTCTCACTCCCTCTCTCCCTCTCTCCCTCTCTCTCTCTCTCCTTCTCCCACTCTCTGACTCGCTCTCTCTCTCTCTCTCTCTCTCTCTCTCTCTCTCTCTCTCACCCACTCTCTGACCTTTCTCTCTCTCCCACTCTTCTCTCTTCTCTCTCTCTCTCTCTCTCTCTCTCTCTCTCTCTCTCTCTCTCACGCACATCCACTCTCTGACTCTGATCTATACACTCTATACTCTATCCTGATCTGTGTCTCTGCACAACTGTTCTCTCTTCTGATTCTGGAAAAGTGTTATGTAACACAAAGTATAACATAGGAATAACTCAATAGTAGGCGTGGATCTCATCGCCGAATTGAGGAACACATCTGAAAACGCGACAGCGATTACAATGAAAACATTTTGAAGTGATCGAAATCGATTTCAGTACTGTTTTTCTTCCTCTGCTCTCCCACTCATTCACTTTCACTGTTAGTATTCTCTGAGTTGAGTCTCGCTGTAATTTTCTTAAGAGAGTATCCACAAGAATAATAATAATAAAAATAAAATGTCGTAAAAAATAGAGTTGTGTTATATTCTCATTGAATAATACTATTATTATAATAAAAAATAATAGTGATGGCAAAGACATTAATTTGTATACATTTTTCTCGCACATTATTAGCAGTATTAATACTGTTATTTATTTTAGTATCAATTTTAAAACTGTTTGGTTTCCCGTACATGCCATCACCTGATTATTCCGCAATAGTGTTTGTATTATTGGATTTAGTTTTAGTGGTCGGTCTCATAGCAGCTGCGACTCAACACTTAAAGACTCTGATTGTGTTTGGTTGGCTCATAGCACTCACCTTTTTATTAATATTTTTCGGAAATACTGTCTCTTCTCAATATCAAAGTGATCCCTGGGGTAAATATCAATTTAAATCATTCATTATAGTTATATCAATTTTTTTATCATGAGTAACAAATTTAAAAATATTTAAATCCCTTATATTTAAATTAAAAATATGAGCATGATAAATCCTTAAACATACTGTAAATGCACTGTCATATTATCGTTAAATTACATATAGTCTAAAGAAAAATTCAATATTTTTCAATAATATAAAACTGAATATTCAGTATCATTCGAGCTCTTAATTTAATTATGCTATAAAATACTCGAAATTTTTAAAAAAAACTATTAATGAATTTATAATCGAATATTTAAAGTGAAATCTAGTTTAAAATGAAAATAGACTTTACAAGTGATTAAACAATATCTGAATTAAGTAACACCTATTCACTAATCGCATGATAGAATTTTTATGAAAGAATACCTTCTCCTTAAAACAAAGCTATTACTAGACTAACAAATAATTAAAAGCAAATTAATTAACTTGAGTTTTGTCACTCTCTACTGAACAGGTATGTTATATATGCTTTGCATAACAATAGTGGCGTTCACAGACGCTGTTTGTATAATCAAGTATCGAATGCCAAAAGAACAAATGGGATTTGGATGTCATCAGCAGGTGTTCGAAGTGCCGCCACCGCCCCCTGTCAACCAGTATTACGCCCCCAAATCTGGGCCACAATTTCATGCCGTTTGAGCTCAAGAAAGCTCAAGAACTCAAGAAATTTATGCACTTTTTGATCAACAAAAATACTCAACCAATAAATCTATCAATAATTAAGGCTTAAAAAGCTTAAGACGTTAATAACAGTTAGAGTAATAACTCTTTTGATGAAATTCTTGATTATGAAAAAAGTAATAAGACTTTTATGGATTGTTATACTATTCATTTTATACGTTTTTGTATTAAAAGTTAAATAATTTGGTCTAAAAATAACTATTGATTCGGTGCTATTTATTATTGATCAAGAATTTTATTTTTAAAATTTTTCAACTTTTAGTTTATGTCAAAACTCATTCACAATATTGAGATTTGAATTCCGATAAATTTACATTTTCTTTATATACAAGAGTATTGTGGAAAAAATTCCAGTTCAATATTTTTCTGCAATTTTTATTTAAATTTTTTTTTATTGAAATATTGCTGATCTTCCAATCAAATAATTTTAATGTTCAAACAGAATCACCGAATAATTCGCTCATTTGATTCTTATCTTCAAAATAATTTGCTATCAAAAAATTCTTGAAAGAATGTTCTCAATTTCCGTTTTACATTAAAAAAATGAGTTTTTCCTTTAGAAAAAACTTTATTATAGTGAGTACATATGAAAATGTTTTTTGGAAAAAATCACTTTAAATTAGATTATTTTAATTTGTTTCTAATCAAAAATATGAGAAAACGAGAGTTTAATACTTGAAGAACTATTGAAAAGGAAAACGAGTCTAAAACCTAATCAAATTTTCATATCAAATAACTTGTGAGTCGACTCTTTTACAAATTATTGAGCGAAGACTCATTGATGAGATTGAAGTAAAACCCAAATTGACGACTACTTATATTAAAAGATGTGATGACTATATGAGAACTAATATCTTTGTAAATAAGCTAATTTAAAGTGAATTTTTCAAAAAAAGATTCATATAAAAAATCATTGTATATAAACTCAAGAAAAAATGATCTGTTTTTGATGTAATGCATAGAAAAACAATGATAAATGTAATAAAAACAAAAGTAATATTATTGCTATTCAAATATAACAAGGAATAACAAATTGAGCTCAAAGTAAGACTGAAATCAGACATAAATATATTGTTTGATGTGCCAAATGGTAGCTAATAATAAACAATACAAAATATTGAGATCTTATTTATTTTTAGATACTTATGAATCAAAATTAAATACTTATAATAATGATGTACATTGTATGTAATCTTAGGAATAATACAAGAATAACTTAGAATTTTAAGAATTTGCCAAAGAATTAAATCATCAATTTTTAGAGCGTTTAGGAATTTAACTTTAATCATGTTAAGTAAGTCTTTTGACTTTATGTATAATAATCATTAAATTGTCAAAATTCAAGAGTTCAACAAATTTGAAAAGTTGTTATTTGAAAAAATTTCAATAAAATCGAGTCTCTTTTCTATTAATTTGTTTACAATTTTATTTTGAAATAAAAATATATTTTCAATTTCCGAAACTGAAATTCCAGTTGAAATGCAATTTTATTCGAGACAGAGTTAAAATTGCCTCAAATTTCTACTATCTATTGAAAGTGAAGAATCTTTTTCTCCTTCTTTTGAACTTATTTTTCCTAAAGTTCTTTCTATAACTTGAAGGATTGCTCGAATATAATGAAATTTAAGATTGATTTCTATTAGTGGGTTAGATCTCAACCGTCTTTATCCAATATAACAAACTGTAACCTAAATTGCATTCAGAAAATTACAAGTAAAGCAAAAAGTCAAACAACATGAAAGCATACGAATCCCCATAAGAAAAAATTAAAAGGTTTTTTATGTTTTCCGACTGTAAGTCAAATAAAAAATAAAATACATTATTGAGTAAACCTTAGATTCATTAAGAGTCGAATTCGTCATAAATTTTTGATTAAACAATTAAATTAAATAAACACCGAAAGAACTCACGAAGCGATGTAAAAAAATTTCTTACTTCTTTGGCAAATAAGAGTTGGAATATGAGTATTCAATGCAATAGCAATACGAAAATAAGTCGATTCAGTCAAGCATAAATAATTGAAAATCAAATATGAGTTTTTGACATCTATGCGAAAAAATATTCAATTCTGTCTCTGTCTCTATCTGTTTCTCTGTCTGTCTGTCTTTCCTCTCTCTCCCTCTCTCACTCTCCCTCTCCCTCTCTCCCTCCCTCTCTCTCTCTCTCTCTCTCTCTCTCTCTCTCTCTCTCTCTCTCTCTTTTTTTTTTTTTCTTTCTCTTTCTCTTTCTTTCTTATACACATATGTCTTACTTAACTCTATTCTATATTTCTATCCCTTTATCTTCTTCTTCTCAATCCTCAGTTTCTCAATAGACTAACTATTGATTCAAATTCTAGCCCTTATGTACTGATTCTGTTCTATCGCAACATTTACTGTTATTCCACAATTGCATGAGTATAAGGAAATCGGGAAAATGTGAGTCTTTCTGTTACATTATTCATGAAATGCTGCTTTTATTTAATATTCTTGAAGGATAGAAGAGTTCATATATTTTGTAACTAATAAAATATTAAAATGAAATATACATTATTTACACAGAATTTATAAAGAAATAAAACTTTAATGAGTCAGTACAGCTTACGCTTCAAATTAGTGGTTGTATTATCTCAAGAAAGCTCGAGAAGTATTAGTTTTGAATCTTTTTTAAGGGTTTCTCAATGAAATTTTAAATACAAGAATATGTGTCAAAAGAGATTTGCGTTTAAACTATTCAGATCAGAATTGGTTTTAAATTCTTAAATACTTGGCTAGAATTCATGAATCCTAGAATAAGTTAGAGCTTAAAAGTCAATCTTCGTTTTGTTCTATAATAAGATTGTCTCTCAATTTTTGATTCTATACATCATAAGAGAAGAACAACTGTTTGGTTAAATGGAAAATTCATTTCAATAGATAAAGATTTATATATCCTTACAATAAATTTCATTTTCACTTTTGATAACTAATTATTTTGAAATTCTATAGAATTGAGAAAACTTTATACTTTCTTAAGTTAAACTTAGAGTCAATCAAAATTAAGAGTATATGAAAAAAGGAATTAACCTCAAGTTTATATAATATTTAAAAGCAAACTGAGCCCAAGTCTGAGCTCGAGTTAGAAAATCTATACTCAGAAAAACAATAAAGCTAAATACAAACAGAATTTTCTATTTTATTTACATTATATCTATTAAATGACAAAAATAGTCTATTACTTATAATGTTCTTATACATGAATTATTGAGTTGAATAGGCATTCTTTTTATTAGTTACAAAATAAAACAGAATATTCATTGTCTTTATATTTGCAAATGAGTATTCAACACAGTTTTTAAGATATTCGAATGCAATGGAGTTAAACGTTTATAAATAATTAACTTTAAGGCAAAAGTTGAAGCATTAGTCTGAGAGTTGAACCATTTTCCCGAAACCCCGACTAGTATTGATCGCATATATCGAGTGTCCCTCATTTGGCTCCTATTTCACAGTTGCTATCGATTTAGTAATGATAAAAAATGCCAAATTTCATCACACATATGTATGGCAACTAAATTGTTATAATATAATGAACTTTATATAACTTGAAGATAATAAAATACTTCTAAATAGTTTATATAATAATCAAAACCAAATGCTTTCACTTTTAGTTATTTTTAACATTTTCAAAAAGTGTTGAAAGCTATGTCTTATCCAATGGCTTATCAAGTAGTGAAATATACTCTGATTTCATTCTTATCTTTGATGATATTTTGCACAACTTTGGCTATCCTTTTAGTCTGTTTGGCGTCCGATTATAATAATAATAGTTTGGATGACAGATCTATGGGTGAGTTATGACAACCAATTTTGTCATCTTATTTATTATCAATGTTTATATCTGTATATGAAATACATGAAAATTCAAAAACTATTTATACTCAAACTTATTTATTATCCGAATCAAAATTCGTATTCATACTAGTTGTTTCGGAAACAATTTGTTTTATTCGTTTTCATATCAACAAAAATTCATCAATTCTTTCTTATCTAAAATAAACTCAGAAAAACGATCAAATTATCAACAATAAATTGTTATAATGCTTTTGTTAGTTTTTATTCATTTGGATAAAAAAAATCTATGTTTTTGCGACTCAATTATTTTTTCTCATATTGATTTCCTTTATTCGACGAAATAATTTTAGCTCTATTTCCAGATCCAGTTATAGATTTCTATTCCACTCAAACATAAAAGAACGGAAATTTTCGCTCAGAAAAATGCATTTTCCATAAGTGTTTCCATTTGATGAGATAACACTTGAATTGGAAAAATGTATTTTATAGTAAGCTGTATATAGTTGAGAAAAACTAATAGCTTGACCAGTGATCCATCAGTTTAACTAAAAGAATAGCTTTATTGATCTCAAATCAATACAAAACTCATATTTACTGCTCTTATTCAATAAGGAATTACAAGACAAGATTCAAATAACTGTTAACTTAAGATTATATGAGTTATAAGTCTTTTTTACCCAAAGAAAAGTTAAATAAAATAAGAAAATTATATTAAAATTCGCAAACTTCAAAAGAAAAAGATTTATATAAATATATATTAGATATTTATGTCAATTCTGTAAACTATACTTTTATTAAACTTTTTTGAATGCATTTTCACATACTTTACATGACATATATTATAATTTTTCTTCTCATTCTTGAGTTAAAATGAAATAATATTGAATGATATTCGTTGACCTTTTCATGCATATCCATTTGCTATTAATATCGTATACATTAATGAGATTTGATTATGCATTTCTAGATAGCATTTTAGTGATGTCTACGTGCAGAGTATGTCTCATGTTTTTTTATGAATTGTGAATAACAAATGTATGAAACTTGAGTTACAGAATAATACTATTCTCAAACACCTACATATGAATACTTGATGAGCGAAAACCCAATTCAATAATCAATTATAATTCATATCTAACTTTATAAATATCACGAATAAAAAGCAATCAATTATAATGAAGAATATGTTATCAGAATCAGAGATAATCACGAATAAAGTATCATATCTATAGACATATCATATGATATCCACAGATAGTCATCGAATTCTCATAGTTTTCCGCTTAAAACTTTGACTTTAAATTATCTTTTAATAAAAAAAACTTGCAATCTTTTCAATTTACTTGAACAGAAAACTTCTGTTAATTATATTTTTCTGTTGGGAATACTATTATTTGAAGACAATACTAGAGGTTATTTCGTCTTATAATTTGCTTTCGAGGCTAACTGTGATTCTCATTAAGTTTATGGCTTCGACGCTTCAGTCAAGTAGAAAAAATGAGAAACACTGCTAAAGAAATAGTATAGAAAACATATATAGCGAAGCATTTAATTAGAAATCTGAAAGAGAGGAAAACCAAATATTATGAATTTTGCCACCATTTGCTTGAACACAAGTTTAATGAAACTCTAATAAGTTATAATGAAAAAATATTCTGTACTTTACAGGTATAATAATAGCATTGATTATAATCACAATTGTCTTCCTCCTCGGTTTGATCGGTGTCTCAAAGTCACACTTTCCAACCGTATTGATATTCGCATGCATGGACTTATTCCTATTGGTCATCACATTCTTCGGCAGTTACTCTACAAGAGGTGGAAATATGGGAGCGTTTCTCATATTCTTGATAACAACTGTCTTATCATTCGTATTCTCGTCATTCATTTGGCGAAAGTATATATCAAAAAGAAGTGCCACTATTCCTACTCATGATTCCGATGACTATAATCATGATGATTATCATCAACAACAGTGTTATTTGACTGTAGAGAGTAATGATTGTCAGCTATTGATTGGAGACAGATATTCGGTTTAATTGTTTTATAACTTAAAGAGGTATCGGAATCAACGTTTTTCGATAGTCTTACGTTTTTTCTGTAGGCACTTATCGAGTCTTATTAGAGTGAGAATAACATTAACATAACATTTGTATGATAATGAATACATGCGATCTTATATTGTACTGTAGAGATCGTCAAATATTGTGTCTTATTTTTGAGTTTAAACTCATCTCAACAAAAGTTCAGAAAAGTATTATTCAAATCTATCAACATTTTCCTCTCTAAATGTTTAATCAATATATAAGTTATGAGAATATTTTTCTCATTAAAAGTTATCTATTATACTATATCTAAACTTTCAATCGATTATGTTATTGAAATTAATCCTTAACTAATATCTAAATATTAATCAAAAATACATAAATTAGTTATCGTTTAAAATATTATAGAATTTTAAAAAA
>JAQFZT010002801.1:0-10674 GCA_034696325.1 Camisiidae sp. | reverse complement strand
CTTATTATGGTCTGAAAGACTATCATTCAGCTCGAGATAACTTCACGGCTATTCTTAAACAAGAGCCTAATAACAAGGCGGCTCGAAATCATTTGATCCTTTGTAACAATGCTATTAAAGCCGATAATCAATTCAATATCAAGACGTACAGCAGTTTATTTGCTGAGAGAGAACAAAAGGAAGTGAATGAAAAGTAATATTCGGGTGATATTCAGGACAAAGAAGAGATGAATGGCTCCAAAATTATCGAATCTATTGAAGGTTTGCAAATGAAAGAAAAATCTCTCCCTGAAAATGAAAACTCAGAAATATAACTCCAACTAAACTAAACTTAGGCAAAGGCCTAATTGTTATAATACTGTACTTTATGACTATTAATTTTACCAAATTTTATATATTTATTTAAATTATTTATTAATATGCTATATATGTTTGACTTTGTAGCTTAAAATTAAAAAGCTTATTATCTTCAGTCAAATTTATTTGCAGTTAGTCTTGAAGATGATTTGAGAGTAGAGACTCGAGAGTCTCGTTTGAGAATTTCAGCTCTCAATTGAGTGGTGTCAAAATTCTCGAAACTTCAGATTAAACCATAAAATCTATTAAACATAAGCTAATCTTAATTGAAGGTCCGAAATGAGTTTGATGACAAACTGTTACAATTGTTGTCCTTTGTCATAAGAATAAAGTTCTGTCAACTGAATTATGAAGCTTTGTTTAAGACTTTTTCCTATAAGTTTGAGTAGGTTTGATGTGAGCCTCATTATACCACGCAGATTGTTGATGGGCTAAATATTCTTTGATTAAAAATTAACCAAATATAGGAGTGGTCTCATGCATGCAGATGAGAGGTCCAAGTTAAATATCATCTTAGGCCTCATACAATTATGTAGTAACTTATGATGCATTTCAAAATATGTAAAACATGTTTTATTACCCCCACAGGTCAATTAAGCCCTGTATAAAAAATAATTACTCTCAAGTATTGATGCGCCCATTTTACAAGTTTATTATAAATTTCGATTAAAACAATTCAAGACCGGTTAACATGTCTCACTTATAAATATGGCATTCGAAATGTGTCTAATCATAACACAACTAATCTTTGAGAACTCACTTACCTAACTTTAAGACAACCCAACCGAACATCATTCAGCTTCATTTCATATGAATTTATCTTTTTCACACATTAAAGTTTAATTCAATTTCTTTCGTGTTCAGTTTGTTTTCAAGTTTGAAAATGGGATCATTGTTTTGAGAATTAGTAATTAAGGAGTTTGAGAATAGGGTTTTAGATATTCTCAATTTAGACATTTCTCCCTACAATTTGATTTCTATCAATTTGATTTGTATTGAATACTCATTACAGAAAATAATTTAACTTCAAATCTAGTTTTTGAAGCTTTAATATTGAGGTAAAATTAGTTAAAACTTTGAAATCATATTTAGTCGATAAATAAGTATTTTTGAATAAAAGTTGCAAACACTTCAATAATTAATGTTTTCAAGTGTGAAATTTTGATTGATTTAAAAAATACATTCAGTTTTTAATGTGTTTGAAAAATCTAGAAATAGTCGAGAATCGAATAATTTTGTAAAACTAGAAAATGATTGATTCTTTTTAATTAGTCTTTCATGAAATGATTTTCTTTGAATATAAAAATATAGAGTGTTTTGAAAAGAATTTCATTTGGAAAGAATAGAACTAAAGAAAGCGCTTATGAATGAGTTAATATATCTAAATTAGGTATAAATATATGGAATATATAAACCAATGGATATATTTAGGCAACCTCTTTATACTTAGTGAAAATATTTATTAAAAATAAAGACTAAAATATATTTAATTAGATCTTATTCTATTTGATCTGAAATCCTCTTCAGGGATAACTTATTATGCTTTATAGGCATTTGAATTTTGAATTTAATGGATATTTTGTTATTTTGGTAGTTGTAAGCGCGCAAACCTTAATTTGATTATTTTGTCAACAAAGTTGAATTAATATTAAAAGGAAACAATTGATTCACCGCATGAAATAACGGCACTTCAAAATCCTAATTGTTATCCCTTCTGTACAGATCAAAAATATTAAGTTTAAGCATTTATAAAGTTCTGGATTAGTATCCAAAAGGACATAATATATTAATGAAATTTTCATATGCGATCAATCAATTAAAATAGTTGTGCCCTTTCTCTGGCCTTTCAGTTTTAACTTTACTATATCTTAATATTTATTTTTTTTATCATACCTAAAGGCAATCAAACGATAAAAGTTTTAAAACCACTGCTTTAGAAGGCCTGAAAAAGAAAAGATATAATCTGAAAATTAATTCAAATATTTAATTTTATTTAATTCAAAAACATGTAAAATTGTGTTAATTATTTTTATTATATTTATTTTGTGATTTTCGTGGTAATCGATACTTGTTTTTAATTGTGCAGCAATTTATTTGAAATGATCTGCTTTTTTAGAGTAAACTTTGGATAAAGTTTTCTCAACTTAAGACATTTCAATCAATCCAATAAATGAGTAAATATTTATTCAGTTAAACTTATTGTTTTGATGAACTTAATTGTTGAAAATGTAAAATATATTTATAAGTTGTCCAATTTATAAATAACTAATTGAATAACTTTACGCTCTCTATTAAGTTATTACACTCTTTGTTCTGTAAAAGCTTATCACAAATGAAATATTCCTAGAATATAGAGTTTATAAACAGAGTTAAAGCTAATGAAAATATAAGTAAATCTGAAAGAAGGGGAAAAAAGAAACACAACAAACAGTTTGTCAAATGTAATGTTTGACAGCTTCCGTTGATCTTGAAATGGATTTTATAGTATTTAGAGAAAAGTTTTAGTATTTTAAAAAGCAATTTAGAATATATCGACCCCACACGTCGCTAAAGTTAACATTTAAATGCTACAGAACTGCCACACAAGACACTATATGTCGTAGTTGGCAATCAACGGTTTATGATCCATTACCATCTTTGTACATCTTCTATACATTTTATTGACACACAAATGCTCATATGGACAAACATAACCCAAAACGGTTACAACAATGTGTACAACACAAGTGCGCACAATAAAATTCAAAAGAACTCCATTGTATACCCTCTGCCTGACTGTTTGTCCCCCAATTTAGGGTTTGAACAATTAATTGGCATATCGGCTCTTGTAAAAGCTCTCTTCTCTCAATTCAAATAGTTCTTAAAAATGCTTTTTGCAAATCAAACAAAACGGATCTCTTACAAGCGTTTAGAAATAGTGTGCTTTTAGTTCTTTAAATTATTGCGAGTGTTTGTTAGTCAGGTAATGCAAATAATAAAGTCTATTCAAGTATTTTCTTTGTCGGAAAGAGTAAAAAAGTCAAACCGCAGGCCTTAACTTAAATGTGGCACTTCTTAGTCATTAAGTACAGAAATGCTAAAAGACTTAATCTTTAAGTATTCTTTAGAACCAAAATTTTTATTTTCCTTTCAAAGGTATAACAAAATAGTTTTTTTGAAAATGTCGAAATGTATCTTTACAAACAATAAATCGGTGTTTCAGGTTTAAAAACTGTTAGAATGTTAAATGTTAAGTAAAAAAGTTAATTCAAGCACATGAAGCACATGAAACTCTTGACAGTTAACAGTTTGCCTTTAAAATTGGCACTTCATCTCTCATCTATAGTATTCGTGTAGGCATTTATGCATATATTCGTTTCCTTATACAAACACTGCAATAAAATAATTGTATTCACGAATAATTCACTTGATATCGAAGAGAGTACTGAGAAGAACAGGTGTATATTTTCAAGGATAAGACATTTGCATAGTATAGAAAAATATGGAGATGATAGAGGTTTCAATAGAGAACTCTGTATTATTAAATCTGTTTTCAATACGGCTTAAGAGCGCAACACATGTTACCAATTATTAAGTTTCATAAACTTTTGACAATTGATTACATAACTTATGAAAGTGTGATTCGCGACAATTTATCTCTTTCTCCCCTCTTGAGTAATTTTTTTATTTCTATCATCTTATCTTTTTGTCACAACTTTTAGAACAGTATTGAGTGTTGGAGATGGAAAATGATGAGATCTGAAGCAGCATCTGTTTCTCGGCTTTAGTTATCCAATGAGAAAACATGTTTGTTTAAGGAATCAATATTTAGTGCCTTAGAATATGCGTGTGTGGGCAGAACGTATGTAAACACAATTTACTCCGCCTTTCAGTTAAAGGCAAAAATATATCATTCTATCTATTATTTTCTCACTCGTCATATCTTAGTCCTAACCTATAAAAAAGTTTATCATTTTATTATCAACATATAAAAGTAGTATTTGTTGCACTTCCTCTAATACTGTCTTAAGAAACAACTTGTAAATGATAGTCAATTAACTCAATGCAAAGAATAATTAATGGTCACATCGGACCACCAGCATTGCATTTGGCAGCTATTAATGTGTCAGCTTCTCAAACAAGTAGTCATGTTTCACATCCAGTAAACGTAATGTCACAACATTCGCCTTCAGTCAGCAATCGTGAACACCATCCAAGAGGTGCTTCATCGTCATCATCGGGTTCAGGCAATGGTCAGACAGCTAGAAGACCAAAATGCGCCCGATGTCGAAATCATGGTATGATCTCATGGCTCAAAGGGCATAAAAGGCACTGTAGATTTCGAGATTGCAATTGTGCGAAATGCAATCTAATAGCCGAACGGCAGCGCATTATGGCCGCACAGGTGAACCTTACAAATCATCAGTTATTTTACAACTTAACTAAACCCGAAAATCACATTTCTCAGGTCGCCCTAAAGAGACAACAGGCGGCGGAAGACGCTATAGCTATGGGCTTACGAGCGGTGGCCACCGGAGCGCCTATGAATAGCTATCTTCCACCCGGACCTATATTTGGAATACCAGTTACCGAACCACTGGTTACCGATAAATTTTGTCCAAACAATGCGGTCAATAATAACAATACAAATAACAGCGAGTCTGGAGATTATGATGGAAATGATAGCGAAAGTGCAATTGAAGATAACATTAATTGTGACAGCAATTCGAGACAAAATACTGAAATTACAAGTAAGAAATGATTTCTAATTGAAAATTATTTAGTTTTAAGAATTTTTTTGAAATTGTAAACTTTTGAAAAGTTGCTCAATAATTGAATTGTGGTGTTTGAGTAATATTTATGAATTCCCATGCGTTGGAAGTGCTAACGAAGGCACCAATAAAAAAGACAATTGCGAGTATCATAAGGCAAACATATACCGAGTATAGCCGATGGCATGTGAGCCGCCTTATAGTCTAATCTAATTGTCAATGAAAAAAACAGAGAGAAACTCAATGATGAGCTCATAAACTGCAATCGAAACAAAATTGTGCCCATACTTGACCACATCATTCATATAATATCTCTTTACACACTTATATACTATATATAAACTTATATAGAGCTTAAATCTTTTGTTCACTGTATTGTTTTTGTCTCAGCGAATACAGCCTCAAACCAATCACCACAAAACCAAATAATTGCAGATTTGAAAGAGGAAGAAAAGCCTCAAATTCAGATGATATCTCCAACAGCGCCTCCACTGCCACCGCCTCCGCCCCTCTTGAATCAAACATTAGAGCCAACAATAGGATTATCTCAAAGTCCAAATTCTATGAGTCCACCGATTGTTAATACAAAACTTACATCTCAAACAAAGCCCATCAAAAATAATACAAATAAATTTGTAATTCGAAGACATCCACCAATTATTCCATCGCCAACTCCAACACCTGGTCTACAAATGCATGAATTGGGTAATAGTATTCCCGCCGATTTCAGGCCTGGAAGACTCAGTCCATTGGATGTGGTCTCACGAATATTTCCGAATCAAAAGCGTTCAGTTCTTGATTTAGTACTTCAAGGCTGTAATGGAGATGTTGTGAAAGCGATCGAACACTTTCTCTCCATTAACGATGCAATGATTCTCCATCACAACCATTCGGGTCATAACTTTTCGGCTTTCAATGACGCACATCAGAGAAGGCGTGAAATAGAAGCAAATATGAGCCCAATCTTAGGCTCAATTAAGTCTGCGTTCACACCACTCAATTCTGGAATAGGATTATCGGCTTCTAATTCATTATTCGCATCAACAAGAAATGCAGCGTTAGGGCCACCGCCGCCACCAATCTTCCCAAATATGTTCTCTTCTGCGACATCATATCACCGCGACTTCGGGAGTTCGCCCTCAATCGCTCCATACCCTAACGCAGCGGCCATTCACTATTTATTTCATCCGACCTCTACATTCTCAAGTGGTTCAGCCAACAGTGTTTGTCCGTCTGGTTGTAGTCAATGCAATAGCTCAGTGGCCACAACAGCTGCTGTCATGTTACAAAGTCCTGAAAGCCCTAACTCTGTGTCTGCATTTAAAGAAGTTCGCGGAACAGTAGGACATGAAACAGCAGTTGATCTCTCAACTGAGGCCAGTTCTTGGAGGAGTAGTCCTGCATCGAGTAGAGGAAGTAAGTGCGCTGATTGAGACCATACTTGCTTTCCATTACTTTATTGTATCGAAATATTCTTATCACAAATTGTAAAGAATGTAAAATAATACTATTCTCTCAATAATTATTATAAACTCATTTCAAAACTTGAGAATTACAGTAAAATATGTGGCTTTAGTATTACATTTAGTTAGTCTAACATTAAATAAATGTGAATATGGTTTCAAAGTAGAAGTGTATTGACTAAGAATTTGATTAAAAAATTGTTAGAATAAGAATATAAAGTAATGCTTATTCTTTTGGTGAATTATGTTTCGCCGGAAAGACTTTTATATGTGTTCCATAAATAGTGTAATGTATTGTGTATCGAAACCCAATAAAAGATGATACTAAGCAAAGATAATGCTACACGACTTCCCAATTTTTATCTTGAAATTGGATACAATCGAATTTCAGAGATGATGATGAAGCACATAAAGTAGACAAAAGCAGTTCCAAATTAAAGTTTGGCATTTATTGACAGTCGGACTGTAGTGCATCCGCCTGGACCTGACCAGACCCTGGGCTTATCCTAAATCTGTGTCTTGTTTCGACTCTTAATGCTATTTACTTACTGTAAATGTTGACATTTAAGGGCTTACAGTACTGATAGAATAACCCACAATATCAACCAATGCTAGAATTCGATGGCATACTAAGTATGATATAGTGTTACATTATTTTTCTTCAACATATGTGGGAATAAATCTATACAAATACACATTCATTCCGTTCTCAATTAATATGCAATTCAACTTATTTTAACTGTGACTTAAATAAGAACAAATGATAACAATTATTTGATACCTGTACTAAACTCAAACTCTTATTAAAATTTATAACTTCAAGTTTGTAAGTTTTATTGCAAGTAAACTATATATGTAGAAAAATGTAGGATGAGATCCAACAATAACATGATATAAACTGGCATTCTTTGGCTTAAGAGAATTGTAAAAGCATTTGGAAAGTGACAGTGAATGGTATAGAATTGTATCGCATTTCCATTATGAACATAATTTATATAAAGCAAAATTGACTAATGGATGCTTCAAAAGAATGCTTCGAAAAAACACATGTTTGTGCTAAAGAAAGCTCAAAAGAGCACATCAGGATTATTAAATTGATATGGATTTTACTGTTTGTCTAAATAAAGTTGGCTTAAAAGCAGGAAAATTCTAACAAAAATATACACAATGGCAACACATACTCGTATAACTGCCACTAAATTCTCTCATTCATGTGGAAATAAACGCCTAGAGGTGCACATAGTGAGAAGAGAGAGGGTCTCTAATACAAGTTGGGACAAGCTGTCACTCAAATTGACATGTGGTAACCCGTTTTCCACTCAATTAGATATGATACCATTTCACGCCATATATGTTCAGAGCACACAATTCATTGAATGCATTCCTAATGAATGACAGTAAGTCTGTTAAAGTACTGCTAATTTTTGTTTGAAAATTAAGTCAATAGTCAAATTAGATCTAACAGACCATTGTGTAACTTTATCACTGCCTTTAATTTTATGTAACCAGAATTATAGACACATATATACATAGTAGTGCTGCTCTTCCATGAATGCAAACAAATATTTTTAGTGTTAAATTCAATTATATGTATGGATAAACTTAATTAAGCTAAATGAAGGTTCACTTATAAGTTCACTCTAAATGATTCAGAATTTTGCAATTAGAGAAAAATATTGAATTGTTGAAGAGATGAAATCCAATGTTTATATGAACCAAAACTAAATTATGTATCGCTAGAAGGTATATAAACGTTAAGCACTTCATCTCATCTCATGAACAGCATCAACAGTCTATACTATACAGTATATCCTTATAACTTATATACACTTCATCAAGAGTTAGATATTTATATAAAATAAGAAAGAGTAAGTGTTAGTCTGTATTACATTAGGTGCTACATCTCTATTCTCTATTGAGAAGAGGTTTCATATCATGCGTTTATTTTATCACAGCTCATTCACGATAGAAACTAATTTCATAGAAAGAAAACATTACCTAATATTCAGTTACTTTTAACAAACACTTCAATATTGAATCATAAAATTCATCAAATATTCTTCAAATTCAACTTAAGTTTACATTTTGAAAACAAAATGAAATATTTTTTTGATTAATGACTGAGAATAATAATGAATAATTGAAACATTGAGTAGAATTAGTATCAGAAATAGTTTGTATCGCACAATAATGCTGTCTATAGTTGGTTTAGAGCTGGCATATAAGGCAAATCTATTTAGCTCACTCTAATGTCAACATTGTACCAAACGATCAACTGTGCCTTATTTCCACAATGCAAAACCATAATTCGATTAGTAGTACTGTAACCAAAGCCCTCACATATGCTCAGTCATAACGTGTCATATCTATAGTCAAGAACTACAGTATATGTGCGACACTAAAAGAACTCATGCAAAAATACATCCATTCAAAGAAAGAAAAGAAATAGAAAAGTTTGACAAGAGTTTCTCGAAAACAAATAAAATAAAATAGCTTTTATGGAGTTCTTACGCGTGAAACAAATATCAAAAATGGTAAAAAGCATGATGAGGAGTGACCGCATCCTTAAATAACTGCAACCTTAAAAACACGTTCAACAACAAAATTGATCGGAAGCTAATTTGATATTCTTATAAACCAAAATCCCTGTTTGGTTTATCAGATGCAGATTTATAACTCTCTCCAACGCATAGTTTAGGTTGAGTTCGATAGGCTCTGGGGACCAGCAAACGAAACCAAGTTAGCGAATCAGTTTCACTACTTTTCACCACTATTTTTTAGGAATATATGCGATCAAACACTTCATGAATAATAAGTACTTAGTATTGGGGATTCATTGGTTGTTGATCTGCTTCTGGCGACATGCCATTCAATATTCAGCTCACTTCAAAGCTTGTAATCAAATGTGGATTCAGACAAACTAACTTATCCGAAACATAAGCAATCAATTCAAGGCACATATTTTGCATAATTCTAAAAAGTCTATTGCTTTCTTTAAGTTATTCAGATTTATTTATATACATATTGAAAATTTTAATATATATACTTATATATTCTTCATTTTCAAATAATTTGCTTAAATCGAACATTCAAAATGCAAACCATAGTTTGATGTTATAAAAAAGATCCATTCACTTATAGCTTATTCTTATGATGAGTAAAAAGATGAAAAATTTTCATCTACAAACTTATTTCAAATTCTCGCCAACTTTCGAATTTGAAAATTTAAATATTTTCACGTTTACATGAAATAAGAAGAAAATTACTATAGAATGATAACTTTTTCTTGAGTTGAGGGTCAGTTGAATTCGTATTTGAATATACTGTATATTTGTAAGAATTTGAAAATATAAAATAATATATGAACCTAACCTAACCTATAATGCAAAAACCGTGTATAACTTATATACCGAACAAGAATTAACAAAATCGTGTTTTGAAAAAATTTATGCATGTGAGGTGTGGAGCAATATTTCATTTTGGGGTTCAGACTATCACCCATTAAATTTATTAGATATCTGTTCGATTAGATTTTTGAAGTAAAGCGCAAACTCATATTCACAAAACTTATATATGCGATTGCGCTTTACCTTAAAAGTCTAATCGGACAGATATCTAATGATTCAACGGAACATAGTCTGAATCCCGAAATTAAATATTGCCCACAGGTGCTTAAGAGGGCGCGACACCATACAGATCTAAAATAGGCGTAATCGATAGAACTCAATAAGACGAATCGGACTATTTTAGTGGATCCACGCCCATCCGTTCATTATATACGCCTACTTTTCAAAATACTAAATTTATAATAAAATCAAATAAAGCAAAATTTAGTAAAATCAAGTGTCATTTCATTGTATATCACGTCTTGACTTGTGTCAGAGTGTAAAAAGTGGTCATGTGGAGCATTTATAAATTTAATACTTTGAAAAGTAGGCGAATCTTAAGTACTGGTGGGCGTGGCTCCACAAAAAATGGTATGATTCAACTCGTCTCGTCGAGTTCTATCTATTGCACCTATTTTTGTATTTGTATGGTGTCGCGCCCTCTTAAGCACTTCTCAAACATAAATTTTTTCAAAACATGATTTTGTTAATTCTTGT
>JAQFZT010002800.1:0-10684 GCA_034696325.1 Camisiidae sp. | reverse complement strand
AAGTTTCTTCATTGTTTACTATGAAAGTTTTAAATTAATAAAACAGTTCAAAACTTGATGATTTGAGTATTGAAAAAACTTTCGTATTTATAGTTTGAGAGATTTTGTAAATGGATATGAGTAGCATCAGTTGCCTCCGATGACATTTGAATCATATTTTATAAGATTAATTAATCAAATATCTATTTAGGTTACATGTGTTTTCAAAATGATCATTTTAAATTGAGTTCATACACCTTCATTACATCAATCATTTTAATTAATAAAACAATTTTTATTAAAGGAAAGAATACCATTTCAGACTTTCTACCTTTCAAATTATGATAAATGTGTCTAATTAGTCGAGAATTCCAATTTTAACACTCATTGTAGAAAATTTGCAACAAAAGTTTCTCATAAATGGGTCCATTTGAATTTTCTGTATTAGAGAGCAAATGGAGATGTGTTTCTTACACTCTATCTCTTCAAATCTTTTTAATGAATTGCTTTAAGATTTAAGAGATATTGGTTGTATCAATGCTTTTGAAGAAGACTTGCTAATTTGTTTTTTAGCTAAACTTTTAATTTTTTAATTTTAACTTTAAGAGAAATCAAATTTATTATCATCAGTCTTCTTCAAGGCTCGAGCTTTTCATATAGATAGAAATGTTCATTAAAAATCATAAGAATGAGTCATCTATTTATAATATAGTTATTATTCAGTTTGAATTAAATATTCTAAATATTAATACTAAACTTTACATTTTTCATAAATTATACAAAAAATAGTATTTGTCGAGATTCAGAGCGAAACGCGGATCACATTAAATACATAGATATCTAATTTGATTAGATTTTTGAGGAAAGCGCAGTCGCACATAAGGGAAAAGCAATAAAATTGATTGTCTATTTTTCTATTTAAAACTTTGATACTATTATGAAACTTTTAAAATTTGAATGAAGCGCTCAACTATATTCAATAATTATAACTTTCCCCACATAATAATGCAAATCATTGAAACTCATCTGATCCGTGTTTCGCTCTGAATCTCGATATTTATCAATAAATATGTTACCATGTGTATTTTTGAATAAACTTTAAAAATTTGACTGCTTTCCCGCATATAGAATTTCCAAGCTGATAGTCTCATTAGGTGTGAACCTAAGCTAAAACATTATCTTGACCGAAAACCCTGAGCCTTGAGACTGAGAAACTATCCGAGCTTTGAGCTGGGACTGAGGACACAGATTTTCATTATTGAACACTCAAATATATTATTTAAATCTTTAGTTACTGATCTTATCAGTTCAAACTTCATTGAGAATAACTTTTTTAACCGAATCAAAATAATCTGACATGTAATCAATAATTAAGACAAATTTTTTCTTTAATTTATAGTTATGAAATTATTAAGAGATAAGAGTTGAGATAAAAGTCAAAACTTTGTGACTAAAATATTTATTTTTCCAGTTAAAGGTTTTAAATTCTTTTAATTTGAGCAAAAGAATAATCTTGCATTAAAAAGTTAAACTTCGTGTATTTTATAGGTATTAGAAATAGAATACATTTTTTATCCATTCTAATCCAATAAATTAATTTATTATCTGTCTCAATACTAATAGAATACTTAATTAGTGACTGAAAAATTTCTATTAACTTGTTAATTAAACATAATAAAAGATTTCATTCATATTCTTGAAAAATATAATAAAAGCAAATCTATTACTAGAATGCAATTGAAACTACAATAAAGAAAAATAAATAAATACAAGTCATTTAAAATATTATTTAACAAGTTTTTAACTCTTATTTTGTAAAAAGAACAAGTTTATATATTCGTGCCTACTGTTGTCCGGCTACTTCATTGTAAAATTTTATACTATTGATTCTCAAAATTTTGGGCTACACCATGTTTTGCCCTTTCAAGTTTGACCCGCACCCTGTTTTGTATTCCCTCAATTGGACAGCACAGAGCAAGACAGACCCCTGAAATTTCTATGCCTATGCAGATAACTGGTTTTGGTGGACGTAATTTTTGTACTTTGTGTACTTTAATGCTATTCATGTGATGTGCAGTTAAGAACCTGATATTGAAAAGTAAGGATTTATTTTATGGGCCTCTCTTGCTCTGTACTGTCCAATTACTAATTCCAAAAAAGTTTATCCCATTTTCAAACTCATTTCAAAGCTAAAACCAAAGGAAACTTATTTCAACTAATATATAATGAATGAATGATGAATAGTTCAAATTAGTTAATCACTAACATTTTAGTACTTCGAATGTTAATTAAATTGCCTCAATATTGAAACGTTTTCCTTATCTAACATTCTCAACTTTTTATTTAATGCTCAATTTAAAATAATTTTTCATAGTTTATAGAAATTAAAATTTTTTTAATAAAGATACTCAATTTAGTTGTTTTAAAAGTTTATTATTGAGGAATTATTAATCTATAATGCAAAGCCTATTTCTTTATCTATAAATATAAATAAAATGATATTAATTTATAGATTCGTTAGTTTTCATTCATTATATTTTAGTTGGAATAAGTTTTCATTGGTTTTAGTTTATTTATGAGTTTGAAAAGAGGATAAACTTTTTGGGAATTAGTTATTGAAGGTATAGAACACCGGGTGCGGGTCAAACTTGGAAGGGCAAAACGTGGTGTTCCCAAATTTTCATATTATTGAAGGCGCAATAGTATAAAAAAGTTGAGTCTAATGGCAAAATTGAAACTTAACAATGAGTTCAATTTTATACTCTTTCAAAAATACTTGAAAATAACTCAAAAATAAGTGAGTAAGTTTTTATATAATCAAATTTGACTTAAGTTAACTTTTTGAAGAAAAAAGTTATGAATCCGCGGCATTGACCTGAATCAGAAAACTTAGTTAACATACAGTAAGAGGGAATAGTTCCTAAAGGTTTCCCTTCTGTCATAATATTTTATTATTATTTATTATAAATTTCACTTAATTTTATTATGATTTCTAATTGAATATAATTTGACTTTTTCCTATTAAACTTGTTTTTATTTACCAATAATAATTAAACAATGCTTGCTATACTTTTACAAAATGGCATTTATTGTATTAAATTATAATCTTTTTTGTTTTTTGAACACGGTTTTCGAAATTCCTGTCCCCATTCGTGAAACCATTTATTAGATACTCATTTAGAACCTATGAGTACAGGACAACCCGCATGTTTTGTTAATAATTGCCTGTCACCAGATTTATGTAAGTTATACCAAAGGCTGCCGAATACTTTTTAGGTCATATCGAGACACCTAAATAAGGAAAGACTGTGACTCCACCAGCCTCTACATCACTCATATAGTTGAGCCATACGATTACCAGTTGCTATTTCAAATAAATTCCAAATAAGTTATAACTAAATATTAATATATCATGCTTTATTAATTTATATTCAGAAAACTAATATAAACTCACTTAGTTTTTTCATTTTTGGGTCCTACCCCTCAATTATTAAGCAAAAGATTTTTAAAAACAATATAAATGAGTCTTCATATCAATATTTTCGATATTTTTAGATTTTAAAATTATTTCTACAATCTTAGACTTAATTAAATACAATACAATATGGAGTAGAGGATTGAAGTGACTCATGAATTTTAAACTTGCTAAATTTTGAATAAAGAATTCATAGCACCTTTCGCTCAGTTTGAAATTGTTTAAATTCTAAATACATGGTGAGTATAACAAATGACCTCTCATTATTTTTAAAAACATTCATAACGATATCTTCTGACTCACTTTTTAATTGTTAGCTAAAAGAAAGCTCAACTCAAAATTATGACTTTCCTTCTAAAATTACTATCAATATTATGAAAATCTATATGAAATACCAAGTACTTTCAATGCAACTTTTTCTATAGGCATTGCGAAATCAAATGTCCCTCATATTGACCACCAATTCCATAATTAACGATCTGTAACAATTCAGAAGTGGAGAGCTCTTAGTTAGTACCATCACTGATGCGTTTTTCTATTCTTTCAACAACTCCATGATCATGACTTTGAAGCCAAGCGCATTTGGAAACACGATAGTCAGCCGTTTCTCGCAATCCAGTCTTATAATTATGAATGACCGCTCGATGGAGTATAGGTGTAACGATTGACTTTAAAATATTGATTTCAGATTCAGATATTAACGGAAATATTTTTAATAAAATTAAAACTAATTCAAACAATATTAACAATTTTTTCATCTCCAAAAAATATAAAATATTTGAAAATTTTATGCCCGATAAATTTAAGAGTACGATTGGATAAGAAAATTTTATAATCTTTAATCTAGAGAATAATATTTAAATATTTGTTCCTAATTATTCAGCTATTCTATTGAAATGTATTATAAGTTGTATTTAGAATGCATCAAAGCTGATTCAAAAGTAGATATAGTCTGACCCCGATTATGGCAAGTAGTCTGAAAAATAGTTGCCATAATCCGAACTCACATAGAAAATGATATAATTTATCACATGTTTATTTCATAGCTATTGTCTCTATATTTCTTAATTTTAGAAATAATGTAATCGTTTCTCAGATAATTTTAAAATTCTTCAACAATTTAGTTATTTGGCGTCTAATCACCAATTAATTTGATGGTTTAATCAAATACAATGTGTTTCTGTTAGGCCAAATTTTTAACCAAAATAAAGTAAAAAATGCTATAAAAATAATGAAGTACAAAAAACTCTATTATTATTCAATAGAACATATCGAACAATTGAAGTGGCCGTCCTTGTGCGCCACCTACAAAACAGATAGTAGTTATAGGGTTTTTTGAGATTATTTTTACGCCTCCTGTCACTAAATGACAATTAATTCAAAAAATTTTATGTCATTTTAGCTAAACTTTTAGTTATAAATGTGGAGATGTTGTAACCTTTCTTTTACTGAGAATTGGATTTGTATAAAATAGGTCCCAAGTTTTCAAATGTTAACTAATCGTTCGATATGATAATGCAAATTATTACAGTGTGTAATTTTTTGCCATAATCGAGGCATAAGTAATTCTATGCGGGCTTTAAAAATCTTTGGCAATAACCGGAGTTAGACTGTAAAAAATAAGCTAATACACACATGGATGATATGATATTCATAAAAAGAAGCGTTTGCAAATGTTACAATGTAAGAATTTAATTATTTGAAAAGCTGGACTTTGAAAGTTGTGTATGACAATATGAACTTTTAAAAAATCTGATTCAGAAACATCTAATAGCACTTTGCACTAAGGTTTCTGACATATTCATTAATCAACAAATATGAACATTAGGATAAACTGATATTAAAACCATTAAAATAAATGGGAGAAAAATAGGTAAATGAACTTAGTTATGTGTCACGTTTTTTCCCACTTGTAAAGCAAGTCAATAAATATAAAATATGTTCATACAGTTTTAATGTATAGTAAAGTAAGCAGGGTGACCACCTCCAAAAGAGTTTGTTCCGGGAGATTCTGATGCAAAGGGGGAAGTACTTTTTGGCAATCAAATTAATGATTTAATGGATAGTAAACTGGATGACCGAAAAAGGTAGGATATCAAGTAGAATAGCAATACAACAAAGTTTCTTTTACGTTTCTTTTATGCAACATTTGTATACATATAGAGTAAAAGACAATTTTCTGTATTGCTATTCTACTTGCAATCCTACCTTTTTGTGTCATCTAGTATATATGTAATAAATTTATTCAGTTAGTTTGAATTTTTCAGTGATTTTATATAATACGAAATATTTATATTGAAAATGGACGTTTTAAGAGAAGAATTTGTTTAAGCATAAGCATTAATATAAAAGATATTTTATTCACATGTCATTGTGTTTTGAACATTTTATGTCTTCAAAAATTTTGTACGACTTAATGATGAGCAAAAATTTTCGAGAGTTTTCTTTAATTATCTACAATGTTTAAAGAACAATTTCCTATTTTCAAACAATACTTATTTTATTAGTGTAAAGGCTTATAATTTGGCATTCAAAAAATGAAACTCAAGTTTTATATTTATATTTAAACTGTTATGAAATACCGTTATGTTATGCTATGAAATATCGATAAACTGTTATGAAAAGCTTCAAAAATTGAAAAATTTGTTAAAAGTTGTATCTCTAGAAATCTTAATATTTCAAAAATTTGACTCAAAAACATATGTTTGTTTGACTTATTAACAAATAATAACATCTTAAAAGTTTCAGACAGAACTATTAGTTTGTGTCGGGTCTCGAGTCTCGATATTGATTGAAAATTGTTAAGTAAAAATGAAATTTTTGAAGTTTTAATATAAAATTAAAAATTAATTTTAAATTATGAAACCATAATTTAACTAGTATTTTCAACTTAATGTTTTTCAAGCTTAAATGTAACGAGACATTAAGAATTAAACGATTTAATGCTCTAAAAATTAAATTTTAGATTTTTTTGGAAATCCGAGTAATCGAGATTCGAGAACCTCATTTCTTGAAAATACCGACCACTAGACACAACTCAGAGCCAATTCATCTTAAATAAAGATGTTTCAGCTTTCCTTGACATATATTCCTCTGTCTTCGCATTAAATATAGCACTTGTTTTAAACCTGAGCATTTACAGTATTATAACTTTAAAATAATAACTGGATTTTTTACGAAGCCCTGCAGTTCACACTGCGCAAAATAGATAGCTTCAACCAAACAAATATTTAAAAAATGTTTTCCACTCTAAAACTTTGATTAATTTCTATGATCTTCTTCAGAAGGAGCACAAAGAATGATTTAGAATGCGACAAGAATTTTCTCTATATTCGGAAGAACTCACTTAATTAAATAACAAAAGTATTCTTCAATAAGGAAGTACATGAATCCCAGCAAAGATATACATGTTGCATAAGAGATGAACATATCAATGAACATTCTTAATTTTAATCTTATTTTTAGTGAGAAAGTTGTCTTACTTATAAATATCGATCCAATTATAATTGGATTTGATCTTTACATATCTTTGCCATTTTTCTATTCTAAAATAGAAATTAAATATATTTCTTTTTAAATATATCCGTTATTCGTGAATTTTAAATAAATAATAAATACAGAATTGAATGAAATTTAATCTAATAAGCTATTTTATTTTCATTTTTCTGAATTGAAGTATGTGCCAAAAAGTGTCATCAGATGTTCTTCAAAGAAAAAATAAACTATTGTAGAATTTAAACTTTGACTTAAAAATACTATGATCTAACAGGATATTGTATTAAAATTTAATCAACACTGTATAACAAATGTTTCTTAGTTGTTAAAGTACTGTAAAGTATTGCATTTTATTTTTTATGCATAAATATTGTATTGGTTTAACTAAAGTGAAGACCTTTAGTCATTAAATATCTAATTTTTTTAAAACAAAAATCATAGATTAAAATCTTATAAAAATACATGTCAACCATAATTTTCTTTAAAATTAAATTAAATTTAGCGATAATATCACCCTTCATACTCGCATTCATAATATTTATAAGCTTACGATGGAAATGCACATGTTGTCAGAATCCAAAATTCAAAATATTAATATAAAATGATTATTTTTTTACTTTTTTTAATGTGGTAAAAATCTTATTGTATTTAATTATTCAAAATGTCTTCGATAAATATATTCAATATTGTCAATGATCTGGAAAAGTGCATTAAAAATAATTATTGTTATAATGAAAGGAAATTTAATAAAATCGAAATAAATTTTGCTGAAAATTTATTCAATATTGTTTTTCAATTTCAGCTTCAATTTATTCAATCGATTTCGACTCAGAAAGTTCAGATTCTGATATGGACACTGATGAGGAAGATAATTTGTCCGATTTTGAAGATGAATTGGATACTTCAAAGGTATACCGAGTTTATTTTGCAAGTAGTCATCTTTATTTCAACATGTTTAAGAAGAACTAACAAAAGATTAAATGAAGAAAATTGTAGACTATTGTGACAGATACCCAAATCATAAATAACCCAAGTACAGAAAAATGCATGTCGAAAGTTGAAAGATATATAGAAACGTCTCAAGGTATTTTTTTAGCCAATGATGGAACTCTAAATCATCATTTAACATCATTTAAATGAAATAAATAATTATGTGAATGATAAATATCGAGCTGTGAGAAAAATTCAAAACTTATATACACTACAAACGCAAAGTATCTACGTTTTAAAAAATAAAACAATTCTATATATTTGAGTTTTAATATCTCATCATTTACTTTATGGATTATGACGCTATTAGTCTTGAAAAGAGCTCTTTTTATGTAGTTTCGAATGATGTATTCGAATCGATAAGTTGTACACATATTGAGATTATATTATGCCAAATAGAATTTAATTCTCATTTTTAAATGCACGGAAAGTAACTTCAGTTTATGAAAAATCGAAGAATAAAAATATTTATCGACCATAAAATTAGAACTAATACCTAGTATTGTATCGAAAAATTGTAAAATTAAAGAAAAAATATCGATAATAACAAAATATTATCTCAAATTAAGACTTAATTACATCCAAGTGGTCATGAAGTTTATAATGGTACCCAATGCAGTATCTATTAAGTCCGACCATCTCGTAGGAGGAGAAAATATTTTTGAATGTGTCAAAATTTGAGTCAATTACTAGAAATGTTTATTAAAAATCATAAGAATGAGTTATCTATTTATAATATATTTATTATTCAGTTTCAATCAAATATTCTAAATATTAATACTAAACTTTATATTTTTCATAAATTATACAAAAATAGTATTTATCAATATATATGTTTCCATGTGTAGTAAGGAAATGTTTTTAAAAAATTATATGTGACTCTTATGCGTTGAGATATTTGTTGTTTTTTGAATATGAATTTCAACGATTCTCTATGTGAATTAAGTGCGATTCAGAAAATCTGATAGGGAATGGTTGAAATTCAACTTCAAAAAACAACAAATATCTCTACTATAAGAGTCACATATAATTTTTTATAAAGACATTATAATGTTCGGTTTTGAACTCATTAGTTACCCGAACAGTCAGAAAAATTGAATGAAAATGATTGAAATTTATTTATTAAAATATTTTTGTTTGAAAGCTAGTTTTGATTGAATTTTCCTTTCAATTTCATTCTCTCCCATTAAGAGTTGCATCAATAAAGGATAAGATGAATATATTATAAAATATGGTATTTTAAAATAACATTTAGTGTTAAACAGAATAATTAGACCGGTTGGAACTGGAAATTTGCAAATCACAAATGAATAGCCTCATTAAAGAAGTTCGAAAAACTATTTTTTATCAACCAATCAAAATGATAAAATATTTAGAACCAGACAATTTGTGATTTATTCTTTATAAATTATACTTTTGTATCAATTAGTATGGATAGTGATGAGGTTAAAAAACTCTTAACACCAATTTTTAGATATGTCAGAAGACACTTGTGTACAAAATTCAATATTTGAATGGTGGAAAGCCTGAAATGGTACTATTTCCTTTAATAAAAATAAGATTAATGTCATTTCTTAATTGTTTTATTAATTAAAATGATTGATGCAATGAAGGTGTATGAACTCAATTTGAAAACACATGTATCCTAAATAGACAAATAAAATATGATTCAAATGTTATCGTAGGCAACTGATGCTACTCATATCCATTTACAAAATCTCTCAAACTATAAATACGAGAGCTTTTTCAATACTCAAATCATCAAGTTTTGAACTGTTTTATTAATTTAAAACTTTCATAGTAAACAATGAAGAAACTTTTAAGTTTATCACTTGTTGTTCTGCAGATATCAGAATTACTAGCTTGTGTCTGCCACAGACTAGAATTTATGCATAGTAGTAGTCTGATCGCTGGTGATAAATATATCGCTGAATCCTACTGTAACAGTGATTTTTTCGTGAAAGGCATCATTACGTCTGATAAAACTATAGTTAGTCAACCCGGTTTGCACGGGCATAATAGGCTTAACAACGATGGATGGGATAACGAGCATAACGAGCATAACGAACATAACGAGCATAACGAGCCAAACGAGCCTACCGATGACAAATGGCAAAGCACCCATAATCAAGGCAATGGATGGCAAAATGGCAATAATGAACATAACGGCAATACATGGCAAGGAGGAGAAACATATGCAGCATGGCACTTCAAAATTTTGGGGACCTATAAAATGATGCCAGAGTCATTTGATGCTTTAAAGTCTGGTATACTCTACAGTCCAGCTGATACAGGTTCATGTGGATTAGATTATAAAAAATTACATATTTATTATGTTGCGGGTAAAATTGAGGCAAACGGTTCAATGGCGGTATCGAGTTCTTGTTTATACAATAAAAAATTCGAAGAAACGACTCCTGAAGAAAAACTATGGTTCCTATACGGACATAAAAAAATAGACTGTAAAAAACCTGGGAAGCCAGGAAAACCTGGCAAAAAGGGGATGCCAGGAGTCCCTGGAAGGCCAGGTGTTCCTGGAACAAATGGAGCGCCTGGAGCAACTGGACCTGTTGGACCTGCTGGACCTGTGGGATATCCTGGACAAGATGGTCAGCCCGGACCGTTGGGACCACCAGGAAAGCATGGGAAACCAGGAGAAAAAGGAAAACCTGGACGCCCAGGTCAAATTGGTCCTAGTGGACCAGCAGGACCACAAGGATCCGCTGGACCGTCAGGTCCAATAGG
>JAQFZT010002799.1:0-10690 GCA_034696325.1 Camisiidae sp. | reverse complement strand
GATAATGCAATCTTATTGTAATAATAGCTAATTGTTTGGCACAAAACCTATTCATTTGCACTACTTTGGTATCGGCTCTGAAGCACTTTGAAAAGTAGAGAGATCTAAATATTCTAGTATCAAATGTTCGTAAGAAATAGCAGACAATTCTTTTAAAAACTCTTCGAAAACAATGGCCGCCAAAACTATCTTATGAATCCGTTCGTTCTCTTCAATTTCATTAGCATCTAATGCTTGTTCTGTTGAGTTTGAGTTTAAGGGTTTGAAAAACCTGTTCAACATATTAAGCACTCATTAATAATACTGAAATTGTCCACAATATTTTCAAACCTATATCCTTGTCCTCCAGAAACCGATTCCAGAAGAGGTGCGTTTGGCGGTGATATTATAGACGCAGAACTACCTCTTCGTATACCTTTAGGAGTGGACCGAAACAGGTCTTTAAACTGAAACCCCTTTCGTCGATGAACTTGAAAATAATTTGAATAATTAGTTTTGAAAAGTCATCAACAAATAGATGAAACGCATACCCTCTCCAGTCTCTGATCTGAGAGAAGTAATACTATTACTTCGAGTGGGTCTTCCGGTGTGATTATTAGTTTCAATTTTGGGTGACATTAATTGTCTTCTAGACAATAATCTTCCTTCTCTGGCATATAGAAAAAGTCTCGCTTTTCTCAGCAATTCATCAAAATTATTGATTTGAGCCGCAAAGCGGTCCAACTTCTTTTGTATATCAATCAAAAGAGTCCACAAAGACTTAACACCGGTTTGGAAGACAAGAGTTGAATTAAGAAGGAATGAACGAAGTATCGGCTGCGGATATACTGCCAAACGCGATATGAGACCAGTTAATTGCAAATTTGTATAGACATCGTTCTCACAAATGGCTTCCAATCGTGACAACAAAGTATTCAAAAAGGGACCGACAAGTGAAAACTCTTCGTCATCTTCTGATTGGCCTCCATTGAGATGAGGCACAAAGTGGTTATTGGCACTAATATTCGTGTTTTCATTATTTAATTGTAAATAATCAGCACTTTTGTGACTTGAATGACTTGCATCGTAATTACAACTCCACGAACGAGTCGCTCGAATACAGTTCGATATAACAAAATGTGCGTCTTTTAAATAATCCAAATAATTAAACAAAAGGTACTGAATCTCTTGCATCGGATTAGAATCACTTCCATTACTCGATTGTGATATCGTATCGCTATTATCGACCAAAACATATCCGTCAGCGTTTGCATTGCTTTGAATGTAATTCACATGCGATGAGGAATAACAACACGAAGGAATCAAAGTTAGAAACTTTTGCGCTGAATTATTATATGAATTCAAATCATTTATACGAAGCATTTGATGCTCTTTACCACCGATTAAATGTTTACCATTTGTTAAGTATCTGAAAGTTATAATCAAATGATATTTTTCTAAATGTACTGAATATTAATCAAATAATTTAAACGAAACTTACTTTAAGACCAACTCTAATAATAAGTCTTCACAATTCAAGTCCATTAAAGTTCTAAATAAAACCAAAGTAACTAAACTTAGCTAAAAATAAAACAAATTTTAACAAATTATTCCAATTTATTAATCAAATGCTACCTTTGAGTGAGCGTTGATTCTTGTGATTAAAGTGTCTAATATTTTTTGTTCATCATATTTTTCAGTGCAAATGAATTTTAGGAATACTTGTAATAATTTGGGTTCAGAAATTGTGCGAATAAATAGATCGAAATAGGCTGTCGTCGCTATTATTTCTTCCAATGTATTCTAATATCAATTTAAACTTCAATCAGTTTCACATTTAGTAAATTATCAATCAATTAGTTTTATGTTAATTAAAGATTGAAATATTAAAAACTCAGTTATTGTTATATTATTGGAGTTAAAACGAGTTCAAAAATTTCAATTTTAAATATATAAAAATAAATCATTTAAAACTTATGAATAATAGAGAGATGTTTGAATTGAAACGTGCAAAGCATGCAAATCAAAGTCATGCAAAGACATGCAATTTTTGAGGAGTGCTTTCAATACAAACCGAATATTTTGATAATCTTTCCAAAAGGTTTAGCGGAACTCCGACGACATCCTTATAATGAAACACATAAGCGAATGGACAGAACAAATAGCTTTACTTCATAACTAACATAATTGAATAAACCTATGAAGTGATTGAATGATAAAATACCTGATGCAGAGCGGGTCCGATGACAGGAACTAGAAATCCATTGAAAACATAATCCAATAATTGTTTTTGTATTAAAGGGTGAGCTATTTGTGCGACAGCATTACAGAACTCAAGAGAATTGAGAAACACTTCTAATTCAGGATTTTCTTGAATGTCTTCAGGTGTGATTTGATGCCAATCATCAGAAAGGATAGAACTATTCAATAATCTTCGAGGTAGTGATGAATACAATCCGCTCAAACCGGTGGCTAAAACCGGACAGAAATTAGACTCGTCGGCAACAAATCTACCGATCGATTCATTATTTCTCGACAAAGCCATACATAATAAGAGCGCATCTCTTGCCTGTTGACCAATAGGTCCGTCGCGATGAACGAATGGTATTAACAAAGAAAATATAAGAAATTTAGTTTCTATATGACTAGAGACGAGAGGTTCGCTTTGAAACAAAAGCTCCAATAAACTCAAGTTTTGACTCAAACACACGCATAGAGTGTTTAGAAGAACGACAAGTCTCTTCTCCACTTCTAACTGACACACTTTATCAACAAATTGTGTCAATAAGTTAAGAAGCGGTCGAATTAATGGCAGCTGAAAGAGAGCTGAGTTATGACAGACTTGACTTATGAGCAGTTCATAGATCTTCAGCTGTTCCAATTGCATAATCGCCTTCCATTCGCCACACATTTCGGACCAATTGAACAGTTTATCTAAAATCGATTCAATGAAGAGATAATCCAATAGAGGACTCATCATAATTGGAGTCTGTTTTGCTGCAGACATCATTTGTCTGTCATTCATATAATTATTTTCCTGAACCAGAAGTGTCACCATTTGGTCGATATGGTTAACAATACTCGTTATGTCGTCAACTGTTATGTCATCCAATACTTTTATGTTCATACAATCGAAAGCTTGAGACCAATGAGTCTTAAATGAGTCTAAAACAGCTCTTCTGTCCATCTCTTCGTGAACAACATTATTGTTGACGACATTTGATTGTCGCGAACCAGAACTCGGCCCAAATATATTCGTTATCTTCTTATATATAGGATTCTTTTCTGCCATTTTCTCAACATTTATGACAAACACTTTAATCAATACTTATAGACGATTGTTTTCGGTGTTATTCCGTTGTTTTCATTCAATTGTTTTCGAAGTTTATCTGTTTTTCAGGAAAAAATAATTATTCTTTTTTGTATTAAGGTTCAGATCAATTATTAATTGTTTCAAAATCTCTATTAAATTATCAAATGTTTACCTCTGAGTCAGTGTTTAATCAGTGTTTTAATGATCTCTATGGAGATCAAGATATTGTTTGCGAGCATTTATTTATACAATAAAACAATTTCTTAATAATCGTAAAAAAGGGTCGACTTATTATTCAATTTAGGATTTTTCCTATTAAATTACAGTCAAATCTATTTTATCGTTCAGTTTTTCATTAATTATTTTCAGATAACTCTAAGACTTTAATCAACTGTTTTTCTATGAAAACGTCTAATATCTAAATGTCTATTAATTTTTATGTTTAATTCTTCTCTTTTAAGTCTTTTATCTATTTAAATGTTGATTTAGTAAACAATAATATAAATTGTATTGAAATATTTAAATGTTATGAAAATATTTGTATAAACATTTTAAGCGAGACATCTATTGGGATAAATTTTCTTTAATGAAAGGAAAGTTCAAATAAAAGTTCAAACTTTCGTTTTGGTAGAAATTAATAAAAAATCGACAATTTTCTTGAAAATTAATTTAAATATTTGTGAATACAAATAAAAAATGATTATTAGTTGAGTAAAATTAAATTAATAAAACTGTAATACCTTAATGTTGAAAAATGAGATACAAGAATAAGATGAAACATTTAAAAATATTGATTTTCTAGATTATAATCAATGTATAACTTCTGTTAGGAGTTTGAGAAGTAGTTGAAATGCTAATGTAATTGCTATTCATGTGTTTGTTTAGGCCAAATATGTGTTAAGGGGCTTAGATTGAGGAGAATTCGTAGGATAGGTTCGTCAGTAGGCAAACATTAATTAAAGTTTCACACAACTAAAGTTACATTTCTATACTTATTTGCATTAAATTAATTATAACTGATTTATAACTATGAAAATTTGTCATCAATTACAAAGACAGTTTGTGAAGTTTTTACATACAAACATTAATTGTAAAAGTAAATCATTTAACATTACAGTTTATATCTAACTGTAGTTAATACAGTCGTTTTCCATTGTTTCATATTTGGAAACTTAGTTTCTAAGTTTACATATAAGTTATTATAAAAAATAACTAATCGAGAGTCACATCAACTGATAAAGTGATGAAACATGAATTGAATTATTCATTGAATTTTTCAAACATTAATTACATTTGAATCAAATTCCTTTTCAGTCAACCATAAATCATAGGTTTCAAATGCGTGAGATTGAATTGCATGCAAGTTAGTGTACATATTGTAAAAGTGTGTATTCATTCACTAATTCTTATTTATTTTTTATTTAATAATCAAATTATTCATTTTTAACCTTTGTTTTAATAAATTGTTAAAACAAATGATATCACTTTGATTTTTAACTCATGTCGAACAATACGAGTTTATAGATTCGTCGTTTCTGTCCGTAGCCAATACTTTTATTTTTGCCAAAAATTTCAAAAGTTGCTCAATTTCTATATTATTAAAAATTGTCTAATTAGTTGTCTAAAAATGATAGATTTTAAAATTGTAAATCTCAATATTATTGAAGTGTTTAATTGTTGCCTTTATAAACACGTAATTTAGAGATCTTTATCAAATAAATTCTTAATTGATGAGCTGCTGCACCACGAGTTATAATACTGAGTTAGTCTTGTTTCAAAATAAATTTAAACTTTCACTTTCCTGTATATTATTGAGATCTCAAAAGTTTTATTTTCTAGTTTCAGCATAAAAAACCTGACCCTCAAACCAAAGAGATTGTGGCCCAGCTTTACAAGTTTCTCGAGTTTATGTGCATTTTTTCACTAATAAGATTCTAATTGAGCATAAATGAGACAATATTTTGAAAATATAATGCTATTGTTAATTAACATCCATTGGTTACATAATAGGAATTTTTATGAAAAAAAAATAATAAGATTTGACTTAACTTTGTTTGAAATTGACTCTAATTAAAAAAGAGAACATAAACTACTTAAGAGGCAGGCTTTCTGGCGATTTGACAATAAATTTAATTAAAAAGAAAAATGAATGCATTTGATCGCAAAACTAAAGCTATAATATTTCATTTGTGATATACTGAGACCAAACAATGAAGCTATAAATGGAACGTGCCACTCATTCATTATATACTGTGTAATTGCAGTAATCCATTTGCTACTAATACTATTGTGCACTAAGTTTTAAATTAGAGTTACTGTTAGTCAAGTTAATTATAAAGCTTAAGCTTCCATGAGTTTCGTCCAAACATATATGTGCGGAATTAACTTATTTCGAAGATGAGAATAGTTGATGATAGTATCAGCTGTAGTAGTTTTTCAATTTAACAAAACTAAATAAAGTCAAACCCGTTTATAGTGAACAGTCGGTGAGCCAAAGTCTTTCACTATAACCGGGATTCACTATAAACGCTCTCAATTTATATAGTATTCTGTTCTGAAGGTAGCATTCACTATAAGCGGGAATTCACTATAATTTGATTCACTATAAACGGGTTTGACTGTATTTTTTGATAACTCAACAAAATTATACAGTATATCAATAAATATATTATTTGAAGCTTAATTTTGGATTTGTGCCCCACTAGGCATTGGATACGGTGATGGATAAGAGTAAATTTTTTCATATTTTTATGATGATGAAGATCCGGCTTAAGTACAGTCAGCACAGAAATGTCATCAACATCAACATCAACTTAAGCTTAGTTTTCATAAGACTAATTATTTTAACATCAATAAGACATGGTATTTCTGTGCTTACTGTACATTTTCATTTTGCTCAACTCAATTAAGCTCATTAAGTATTGAGACTTTCATGAAAAACTCATCAATTTTCATATAAACTATGATAGAAAACCAAATGGGACTCAGAATATTACTTATTAAATGCTTAGATCTCTCGAAAACTTATAGGGCATTCATTTTAAAAGATTTATTATTTAGTTTACTCTTAAAAAATTAACTAAATTAAAATCAATGTATACAGATTTGCAAAATTGCATACAATTCATAGTTATAAAAAAAAAATGGTTAACACTAGCTTTTAGTGATCAAACATTTGACGCATGAATTGATTAGTTTTAAAATTTTATGAAATATCGATATTGTTTTGTATTATATAACTTATGATAATGTTTTAGACTTACCGTTACTTTTCATAAGGAAAGCCTCTTATCTTTATTTTCAAAAATTCATGAGAGTTTCAACTATTAATCTCTGATTTTCCCAACTTTTTGATCACAAACAGAAATATTAATAGTATTGAAGAAAAACTTTGAAATTAAAAAAATTTAAGTAAAATTTTGCCGAAAAGACTTTGAAATGAATTGTTTGAATACTTTGAATGAGACATGTGGTTGATAATGACTGAACATAAAAATGAGACGTCTGTTAACCTAATAAAATTATCTCGTTCAAGTAATCTTTCGAGAAGTTAATTATTACATTTTAATTACTAAAATCTTTTTGCATAAATTATACGATACTTTATAGAAGTCAATAAACTTTCAACTTGTTTTCTATTAAAAATTTGTGTCATCAAAGCTTCCGATAAAATTTGTTATGAATCTACTATTTTAAAAACTATATAAAAACCTAATTTAAAATGCATAAACAATCCGGTTTCGGATTTCTTGGAACTATTTTTGTGATCTTTATAGCAAAAAACTTCTATATTATTAGATTTATTTGAGGGAAATATCGCCGTAACAGTAGAAGAGTTATATTCCTATATTTATTTAGTTTCAAACAATTGAAACATTAATTTTCAAAGTTTTCAATGTTTGTGAAAAGAAGGCTTTTTAAAATTTTTTGCTGAAATTCGTATTGCAAGAGATGCTAAATTACTCTAAAAATTCTACAATTTAATGCATTAAATATTAATATGAGATGAAAATTAAGTATTGATACAAATCCATTGAGTCAAAAAAATTGAAATAAGATTAATCTGCTCGAGAAAATTTGAATTATTATTCTAATTGATTAAAAATTGAAAACTTTCTTATCAAAATAATTAATTGAGACCATGAGAACCATGATTTTTCAGATCTCTTCTCCATAAATTCCTTGTTATTTTGAACTTTTTATTTTGAAGATTTAATATCTAAGCTAAAAGATATACATTAGATCTACTTATAATTTAGTAAAATTAATAGAAAAAGAATGAATATTCAATTTTTATCTCTCGGTGAAACTGAAGGAGTTTATAACTTCGTTGTTTCTATCAGTCAGTAGACAACATGATGGCAATTGTATTATTGCCAAAAATTATAAAAACCAAAATTCGGAGTTTTATCATTCAAATATAGAATTGATTAACTTATAAATATAATACGAGTCAATCTTGCTATAAAAATATATCTAAAAAGGTTTGAATTTCATCAAAATTCTAATTGATTTGTTGGTTAAATAGGAGTTACTAATGACCGCTCAAGAGCCCATTTATACGAAATTTCATATATTCGATCTCCAAAATCCTCACGATTATCATAACTTATAGGATATAAAGTTAGCTGAAAAAAGGTCCCTATGTTTTCGAAGAGAAAACAATTAAAGTGAATATCAAATATTTCAGAAACGATAAGAATCAGAGCTTAGTGTCGTATCAGGAACATCAAGATTATAAATTTAATTCAGATTTGTCTGTCGGTCCTCTAAATCAAACGCTCACTTCATTAATCTGCCAGTTTTGGTCTCAATTATGATTTATTTTTTGTATAGTTATCTTGGATTTGATCAATGTTTCAATTTTAGGGAATCATTTTTAATAAATACATTTCATTGGCAAATATCATGTTTGAATCGTTCAGCAAATTTATGTCAGAAAACGAGAAATCTTTCGTTCATTTTGAAAATTCAAACAAAAATAATCAAAAGTTAAATCATTTGAAGAAATACTGATCTTTTTTATTTAACTGAAAATAAAAAATTGTATGAAAATTGACGAAAATATGACGATCTTATGTTTTTACTCGTAAAGGAAATTGAAATTTTTTCTTCATGTTTATGGAATCATAAAATAACTCTAAAGTATTTTCAATTCTTTAGTGACTTATTGGACTGTATACACTGGTATTGATAAAAAGCAAAAATCAGGACAAATTTATGAATTTGATAATAAACGGTAATATAATGAATGATTTTATATCTTCAAACATTTATTTTAAGCGGTATCTTTCAAACAAGTTAGACATGTAATACTTAATGATTGACTTCACCTTAAATGCAAGTTAAGTAGTATTTATAAATTGCAATTTTAGAACTTTGACAAATCATGATAAAAACGCAAGCACTCAAAGGAACCGATGGAACCACTTTCTAAAAGGCAAAAACTTTATTTTCGATCCAAACATTTGCAGGTTTTCAATTCATTTATTTTCTTAAAACGAATATTTAATTTCTCAACTGAAATATAGAGAATAAAAGAAGAAAATATTTTTCATCTCTGTTTTAATGAATTATTGCGAAGAAACGAAAGACGGAAATAGAAACACATTAAGACATTGGTATGAGTAAAGGCTCTTATAATGTCTGCGCCGTATTTTCATTACGGAGATAAAGAGCTTAGAGATGTATTAAATCTTGAGTCTAAAAATGAAATCATAATTAAGGATTTTTTCTTGATGTTGAACTGAACTAACAATAATTATTATCAATTTATTTTTCTTATAATTAGCAATTAAGCTCTTTTACGAATTCTCAAATTGTATTTTCTCCATAAGATCACCGGAACTGTTTTGAGAGCAACGAGAAGAATTCAAATTAACGTTGAATATCATTTTCAATTACATACATAAACATTTCAAATAATTTTTCATTTTATTCAAGACAATTGAAAGCCATTGAAAAGGGCAATAAACATGTGGCACCGGTTTTATGGATTGAACAAATGTTTTAAGCACAAGAAATTGATGAGTTTTCAGATATATTGGTAGATAAATAGTGATGAATATAACTAAAAAAGAGCACAACTTTTATCTTGACATAATATAAAGATTTAAGTCTAATGAAGAGCAAAAGTCATAAAAATTTGAGTTATTGAAACTCTAATCTGATTGAAAACCCATAAAAACTTGAATCTATGATTGAACTTTTAAGGATTGTTTCAAACAAAATGATAAAAACTATTCAAAAGTTTGAATTTAACAAAATTTATATAGAAAATAGATGTGAATCGGGAAAGAAATCTAAGCTCTTAAAGCCTTTGGGTTAGATATTATAGTGTATTTCATTGGACTTCAAGTGACTTTATAAACGAAATTTCCAATTTTCGATCAAATATTCAAATATTGTCATTCAAAACGCCTTTTTGATTTCATTGTGATTTTAAAAACTACTCTTTTGATAATGAAGAACAATTTCAATGAAAAATTGGTTTATTCTCCCGAAAATCACATCTTTAGTCATTACTAAGATATAAATTCAAAATTTTTCTCATGAGTTTTTTAAGTCACATCAGTTGTTAAGTATGAATCTATAAACTCGTTTTATTCCACTACAATATAACTTCAAAAGGAAAAAAATAAATAATTGATTTTTCCATTGAAATTCATTTTAAATTATTCAAGAAATTTAATGCACTTTTATTAATATCTTTGAGTTGTTTGCGAAGAATATATCAGATCTGATATGATTTCCTGCAAAAAGAGTGATATCAAAACCTAAGTTGAAATCAATATTTGTATACAAGACACAGATTAGCCAACAGTTTCAATACTAGATCTAACACCAAGTTTTGTTGTTGTCGTTATAAGCCATTGAACACATGATTGTTGAAAAGATTAATTACAGCAGTTGTGGTAAAATTGCTTATTCACTGATTACACTCTCTCCTAATCAAAGTATTTTTTTTATATCAAGAACTTGTTTCTCATAACTTATTATAATGATTAATAGTTACTTAAAGTAATCTTAGGCCTCAACACAAATTGAACAAAGTTTGACCAATGGTTTTGATGAGATTCATCAAAGTCAACATCATATTGAGTGAAAAATAAATCGTCAAAATTAGCTCACATTGAGATTCAGTTAACTTTTATTATTAGACTAATCTATTCAATGATTATCAGAATTTTAAAATTGAATCCGTTTCAGGAGACTTGACAAACATTTCTTCATAACTAAAATATAATTCCTAATGAAAGTGAAGTCAACAATTAAGTGAAACTAATTACTAGTCATTTAAAGAAACAAATGGTATAATAATTATCAATGAATTTTTCATAAATTTTCTAATCATTTGACAGCAAACAAGATTTACTTACATTTAAAATACAAAAATTA
>JAQFZT010002798.1:0-10692 GCA_034696325.1 Camisiidae sp. | reverse complement strand
TCATTTTTGCAAAATATTTACATATTTCCGAATACAATGTAATTTGAATTAAAGATTTTGATATATGTTTTGTTGTCTTTATGCAACCGAATTATATATGAGAACAAATGAACAAACAAACATGTGAACAAACTTACAATTTTATCTCTTTAATTACAAAAATTTTGATGATTGAGTGCTTGAATTCCAAAATATACTAAATTGATAGTAATTTTGAATTTCGATTAATATTGAAAGAAACTGTAAACCAGCGCCGTAACCAAGAATTTTTGTGTGGGTTTTGTCTAAACATGTCTAGTAGGGCCATAACTTGAACTAATTCTGAATTTTAAACTTGAAAATGAATTATTTGGAAATCTGTGGGAGGAGAGGGTTCTCGTATTCCCATAGCTGTGAACATGAGCCGTTTGCTCTAAAGTACGAAACACTATTAGACCCACACTCAAGTGTGGACTATCTCTATCGCTAAAAATTTCATGTCAGTGTAGTGGTGGTACTGGTGTTCGTCCGCAAAACTTAATATAAACGTGTAAACAATTACTACACATACTATAAACAAAACATGAGTCTTTGTTGTCAGTGTTAAAATAAGTTGCGTTTAACTTTCAAATAATTGAATGCATTTTTGATTTCGTGTAAAGGTTTTTGCTTCAGGTGATTCTCAGACCCCTACCCGCTCTGTACGCTTTTGACTGACCCCCTCCCCCTTGATCGAGTACGTACTATGTGCATGACCCCTAACCAATAACATAATTGAATTCCGACTTGTTTTTTTTACTTGAATTTGGATTTTTTTGCACAGATTTCCGCTGCTATACTTATATTGTTATCAATACTCTATCATTTCTCTGCATTGCTCACTATTCATCGAGATTCTATTATTCTTTGAATTATTTGGATTGTAAAAGACTTGCAATAAGTTCTAATGAATTTATTTCTCAAAGCGAGTTCTCTTTACACAAATAAACCATTTTTTCAATTATCGACTCGAATGTCGAATGAAAGGATTTATTAAAGATAGTATTTACTGGTGAATGTAAAGTATTAATAATTTATGTTGACGAGTATTACTTCTTTGAATATTTGATTACATTTATGAGGTTGAAATATTTGGCTTTTTTCATGTTAACCTTCTATACAAATAACCTATTTTTCCCTAATAAATAGATTGAATTAAATTTTTACAATCATTCTTCTGTACCCTTAATGCACTTTTTATTTTCAGTTTACAACTCTCACAACTGTTTAAATAATACATATTTCAAAAATAATTTGCTTTTCACAATTTTGTCTATTTGATTCTCTTGATTGCCTCAAATTTTCATATATTTTGTTGTATACATCAAAAGAGTTGAAAAAATATTGTGAAAAAAATCAACTTTAATTATAATGGATCTGAATGTTGATAATTAATAAGTTGAATGGAATTAAATTCACTCAATTCTGATTCTATAGTCAATGAATTCGCAAAAAATAGAGTCAGTGATTGAATAAACAATGATTTTGACAATTTTAATTCATACAATTGAGTTGATTACTCAATGATTACATAATTTACTCTTATTATTGAATTATCATAACTAATACTTTTCTTAAACTTTTAATAATGACTGTTTAATAATCACATTTAATTTTCTATATTTATTGAATAGCAGTTTCAGTAAATGACTTTTAATGTCCGTTATTCTTAATTTTAAAGACGTTTTTCAGACAATTAAAGTCATAAATGAAAAATAATTGATTCACCTTCAAGTGATTGATCACTAAATGTGAACCTTTTAACACAATATGCCCTATACACGAATCCATTGACTTACAAATTAGTTGATAATATTGAAGCTTCTCTATAAACCAATGGATTTGCAGCCAATACTTTAATTTTCTATTCTATAGTATGTGGTGAAACTTTTATGGCTTTAAAAATATGTGTTTTTTTGTTTGCGACTCATGTTAAAAATTTGATGAATTTGATTGTTTTACAATCAAGAATTTGATACTAAGCCAAGTGTAGAGGTTTCTAACAAATCGATGCTAAACAATATAAAATGGTTGTCAAAGTTTCCCATCCTTTCAACAAATTAAACAAATACTCTTAACTAACCTTTACAAGCGTTTCCTTTTAAATAAGTCGTATAATTATAATTCAAAATTATCAGGGGATGCAATTGTGCAATTGCGCAAACAAATTATTCAATTTAAAAACTTGTTTAGTAAATCATTAATTATTTCAAATTTTGACAATCAATTCCTTAAGTTTCGTCATCTCTTATAGAAAATCCTTCCGTTTTTTCAAATTAACGGCCTGTGGTTATCACAGAAAGGTCAGGGAGGTCTCATCCGATCCAGTTTGACCTGGAGTAGTGCCGGAAACTTTTCATTATCAAAATAATCATTTTCAAGCACATCATAGATCTAATTAATTGTTCTCAGTTATCAAAACAACAGCTTTTGAGAATATTTTTTCACTTGGAATGCATAATACAGGGTATCCAAAATTGGACGACTGTTGAAAAAACTTTGAAAAATTTTCACAAAAATTCTTAAAAATGCTCAAAACGTAAAAATAACGCGAATTTTTCAATTTTCATTCAAAAAACTTATGAATTTTGGACACCCTGTATATCGAAAGCAGAATTAGCTGAACAAGATTTAAAGTTTTATGATTTTGCCATCAATTTATTACATGAGTATTTCTAGGTTCTTGAGCTAATTTCAAGTATTGATTGATTTGAATTCTGATTCTGATATTCAAATATTGATAGTATACTTGAGTGGCTTTAAATTTTTGATATGAAACTGAAGTTTTTAAATAATTAACCAGTGTTTTTATCTATAATGTCTCTTAATTGGATCAACTCAACTAAATTAGATTTGAAAAATTGAAGATTAAATTTTTTAAACAATTTTCACAGTCAGTTCATTCAAATTCATTCAATCAGATATTTATTGCCTATGATTTTGTTGGATTTGAATAATATTTTTGCCATATTAGTAAAAGTCATTACTGATAACCACTGAACTAAAAATTTAATTATTTGTGGTTTAATACTTGTTGAAATATGATTTTTGGGTTTCGAAAAATTTTCTCTAGCATTAAATATTGAGATGAGCGTGACTTAGCACTAATGCGGAAAAGCCTTCACTTGATATTTATTAGCTTTTCAAAAGTAATTGATGTCATGAATATAATTGCTTTATTCGCATAATTTTGATTTTTTGCTTAATTTAAAGGGTGTACCAGATGTGACATGGGTTATAGAGGACTTCATTGTTGAAAAGAATGCTTCCTATCTTCCAAACACAACAATCGGTCAATTTATATCAGTGCGCACTGGACAACAGGTCGAAGTTCTTGATTGCAATCTTCCGTCTTTACCAGAATTTTGTTTGATTCGAGTGATTGGTGGCTCTTCTTTCACTCAGGACTCATCCAATACTACTTCAAACGCTAATTCACAACAAGAAGGAATTGTTCCACTTTATTGTCTTCGTTTTCCTTCAAGACCTGCAGCTTTCTCATCAAAATCCGCTTCAATGGAAGCCGAAGGTATTTATTTGTTATTCAATTATTATTATTGAATTAGATTTAGACAACATAGCCTTCACATTAGGTTTCACAACATATATTTGTCTATATATGACTTCCAACTAATTAAAACACTGTATCGCTTAAAATTGAGATCAAAGCATTCAATGGTTTATTTCAAGAGAAAAAATTCGATAAATAAAAACTATTTCATTGATTGAATACTTTTCTTGAATTCCATCACTATTTTCCTGATTCATTTTTGTTTATTTAGAATATAAATAACATTTAAAAACACTGAATAAAACTATTATATCTATAGATGTGTAGAGCAGAGTATAGTTTAGTGCGATTTACATATAACTCATTGAAAGGTGAGGTTTGTGTTCAATTAATTTGATTGACTTAATAAATACTTTTGGAAGTGCTGATGGAAATGCTTTTAACAAATTCTAAAAACAAGTTAACCGACTCTATACACGGTTTTAATTTTTTGAAAGTCATATACAGTATAAATAAGAAAGAAGTTTTTGAAATAATGTTGATTCAATCCAATCATGCCTTGAATTGAATGACATATTTTTAAAATCAAGAAATGATCAAAAGATTTATTGATCAATCATTCGATTGTATTTTAAAGTTTTGCCGTAACTGTTATTTTTATTGTTTGCTTTAGTTTCGAAATAAGAAAAGATTGAAAGAGTAGTCTTTGCACACATTTATTCTGAAAGAGAGTAAAGATATATTCTTTATATTCCGTACATATCTATAGAATAGAGTATTTTATTTTTGCGAATGTAATAAAGTTCACTTTTGAAACTTTGTCGCCCTCTTGACTTTTTCTACGCTATTGAAGTGAATGTAGCCTTAGATTCCGTATTCTCTGGCATTGAATGTTCACATCTATCCTCCCAAAGGATGTAAAGATGTAATAATGCATAGCTATAATGCTACTGCTTTATAAGCGTTGGAGTGAGTAGAGTGAGTCTGTCGACATTGTGAAGCTTAAAACTGACTGTAGGTGTTAGAAGATTATGCTCTATCGGTCAGCCATTTTTATGATTTTCGATATTATTTTAATAACCGGCAGTGCTGATAGTCTTCGAAAATGAATTTTAAGATGAAAACATGACTTTAATTTATAATTACTATGATATTGAATCATATTAGAAATGATCACATAAATTAAAGCTCATTGTGTTTGTGAGCGATCAATGTTCTGCTGTCCTATTCATATGTGCCATTCAAGGCATAACCACAGGCATAATGTTAATGATAATCTTGATATTGATCTTTCTCGACTTAAAGGTATTTTATTATAGTTGTTATAAATATCTTATCATTAGAACATTTTTTATTTGCTATGCTTCTCGTCAATATACAGTTAAATCATTTTTTCTCCATATAATACATTTGTAAGAAATGAGCCCTGAAATGACACTTCACGGCAACAATAGCTATAAAACCAAATTATTCTGCACTTATATATCATTCATAGTTTTATGTATAGCATAGTATAGTTTATATATTATGATTAATATTTATAAATTGATTAATGTTGACAATTTAAAGTTATGAATAATGAATTTATTAAATTAGATGTCACTGCAATTTGTAATGAGTCGAGTCCATCATTCAGTAGTGAGAGTAGTGGTTCATCTAAAAGAAGGGGAACATTCAAGAAATGGCTCACAAATCCAGTTAGAAAACTAAGTCAAGGAAGACTTGACAAGGCATCAAATAGTACTAGTGATTCGCCAAAATCAGGTGGCAAGAAGTCATCTTTTTCATCAACTGCTTGGAAGGTCTGGGCTTTTATTGATTTTTTAGATTTCAATTTTTTCTTTCAATTAAAATTCAATATACAATTTCTAAAATATATTTAATATTAGATTAATAATAAAGAGGAATCTAATAGTAAAGCTGTACCGAAAACCGAAGAAAATGTTTCTTTAAATAAATCGAGTTCAGTGTCATTACCGACTTCATCACCACTTATCGCGCAAACATCTAAATCGTTGGATTTGAATGGATGTGTGACTAATGTGACAGAAGAAGATGGAGACGTGACTGATGTTGAGTTACCGCCACCCATGAAAATTCAAGATCATAGCTATCCTCCTGTCTCTATTCAATCGGGAACGTCAGCCAACCCAACATCGGCTAAAAATGTAGGCATTTTTTCTTCTCTAACATCTCATGCTTTTTTTTAACTATAATTAATTACTAATAATAAACTATTTACTAATAAACTAACAATAAGTATAAAATCTAATGCATATCAGATGGAATATCTTCAGTCGACAATTTCTTCCGTGGATTTGGCCGCTAATGAAATAGAGCTATTAGTTAAAGGACGGATGGTTTGTCTGCTTTTATACTAATCTTATTTTCCTTTTTATTGATTATGAAGAAAAATAATTTATTGAATTTATGAAGAAATGATTATTTAATTGTTTTGAATTACGTTTAGGAAACATATTCTGAGACGGATAACAAATCTCTAAATAAAGAGGATTCTAAAGAAGAGATCAGTGATAAAGAGAATGATAGTAATAATCTCAATAGTGATGTATGTGATGAAACTGATAATTCAAATACCGAAGAATCTGAAAGAGAGAAAGCATTAGTAAAAAGGAAGTTCATATTACAAGAATTAGTAGACACGGAAAGAGATTATGTGTATAATTTAGGTTTAGTTGTCGACGAATATCTTGAACTTATGAGAAATGACACTGAAAATCAAGTTCCAGAAGATTTGAAGAATGGAAAAGATAAGATCATTTTTGGCAATATTGAAGCCATTTATGAGTGGCATCGCGAGTGAGTCCGCATTAAAATAATTTGAATTATTGAACATATTATCTAACGTTTGTTTTTCAAACAGTTCCTTTTTAGCTGAAATTGAGAAGTGTTTGGAAGAACCCGAAAGACTTGGACTATTATTTAGGAGATATGAGAGAAGACTCAACATGTATGTGGTCTACTGTCAAAATAAACCCAAATCAGAATATATTGTTTCTGAATATATGGATACATTTTTTGAGGTAATGCCACTTTTACTTCATTTTAAAGAATAAGTTTCAATAACACTTTTGAAACTTGGAGTCAAATTATTTTTAAATCAAACTGTTTTCTCACATACCTGTATAATTAACTGCAATTAAAACTATTTTGGCTGTATTTAAGCTATTTTTCAATTCTAGTCATGACTTTCTATAGTCGTCTAATGTTTTATATGTCATACTCTTTCAACAGTTCGTAAGTTTTCATGTGATGAAAATCCTTAAAAACCTAAATACACACATATAAGTAGGTTTAGAGACAGTTACTTAAAATAGACTCTGTATTTGAAAAAAAATTCAAATATAGCTCAAAAATATTAAAAAGAACTGTTGTGTAATGAAAGAGTTTCTGGATCTCAATAAACTCTAACCAACTCTTACTTAAAAAAAACTCATATCTGAAGCTTAAGTTTGAAACCCTTTAGTCTTGAAACCCATTCTCTAACTTGAAAACAAAACTATGATTAATATTAGATTAATTAAATTCTATGGATGATAAACAAAACCATTTAGTATTTCATTTATGCATTCAAACAAATAGAGTTTATATCATTTCTATCAATACAATATTGATTTGGAAAAGAAATTGAAATTCTAGGACCCACTCGTTGTATGTTTTGCGACCCAACAAAATCTTTTCGCGAACCCATTTTTGGGTCGCGACACACTATTTGAGAACCCGGTTTAGAAGTTTGATATTTGGACATTTAGAAAATTAGTTTTTTAAAATTGAACTGACATAATAAAAACCGGAAATTTTCATAAAATAAATATTGAAATATTAAATGACTAATTGATTGAGAAGGGGTTTATTCTTAACATATGATGTGTGCCAAAAGTGTATGACTCGTAAAAAACAAAAAATTCGTAGTTTATAAAAATGATGAAACTATAACAACTGATGGTATACATCGTATATTTAGTATTTTTAGTCAAATATTATCTGATTTATTGACGCAACAGAAAAAACTCAAAGATTGAATGTTAATGCGAATGGTTTTTATATTTAAAATTAGGAAATGCGCCAAAAATTGGGTCATAAGCTTCAATTGCCTGATCTTCTGATAAAACCAGTACAAAGAATAATGAAATATCAATTATTATTGAAAGATATGTTGAAATGTACAGAGAAGGCAGGATTAGAAAAAGAAGCGGAAGATTTGCGAAAAGCAGTTCACATAATGCATATCGTACCTAAAGCTGCAAATGACATGATGATGGTCGGGAGGCTTCAACACTTCGACGGCAAAATCACGGCACAGGGAAAACTTTTACAACAGGGACTCCTTCTTGTCGGAGATTTAGGTTCTGTTAGCAATACTGGCAGTACTAATAACAGTAGCATTGGCTCAATTAAAATGAAAGAAAGACAAGTCTTCCTTTTTGAACAAATCATTATTTTTAGCGAATCTGTTGGGCAGAAGAATCAATTTTCGAATCCAATGTACATACATAAGAATCACTTACAGGTCAACAAAATGTCTTTAATAGATAAAGTGGACGATTCAGATCCCACCAAATTTATTCTCAAATCGAAAGATCCTCAACATGAAGGCGTAGCGTATGTTTGTCAGGCATCTGATAAACAAATTAGGGATGAGTGGGTCTCAAATATTAGAGCCATTCTCGATACTCAACTAGATTTTTTGAGAGCTCTTCAGTCTCCGATCGCTTACCAAAAAGAGCTTACGAAAGAAGTGTAAGTTTAGGTGAATTGAAAAGAGAATATAAATTTATGAAAATTGATTTACAGTTCAGCGCCTGAATTGGGATCTTTATGGAACCCATCATTAAGAAAAACACTGTCACATCCGGCAGCAGTTCATCGAGAAAAGAATGTCAAAACATTAGGAAAAGACCAACAGTTGGGCTCAACAGTGACTTCAAAATCGATGAGACAAACGAATAAGAATAAAAAGGGATATTTAAGTGTTAACGAATGCGAAAAAAGTGTTAATAATAATAACAATAGTAATAGTGAGGCCATTAGTATTTCTCCAGATCTAAACTCATCGAATCGCAAATATTCGTGTCCATCAGACAAACCGCCGTCGAATTCGCATAAACAACAATCGAGTCCATCAAAAGCTAAGCGAACATTTTTAGATGGGTTTAAGAATCCATTGCGTCAAAAGAAGGCAGAATCGAATGCCGTGACTTGTGAGTCGTCAGGAATGAGTTCTAATTTACTTTCTAGTCATAGTTTGGACTCTGCGACTGGTGCTCAAAGAAGAAACAAATTGGAAGCGCAGACCAAAGATAGTTCGGTAATCCGGAGATGGTCTGAATCAGCCACTCCTCTCTTGATCAGTCCATCGTCTCAAACATCACAAACAATAACATTGCAGTCAAATAGTAATAATAATAATTTGAGCTCTTCTGAAGAGCAAAAACAAACCTAATTTTCAGGTCTTTTTAAGACCTCAACCAATATTTCAAACATTTATATTGATCTCTATAATAATAGGCTCATATTGTTCTACATTCGCCTTCAAATCCATAATAACGTGCTGTCAAATTCCCATATCTTTGTTATTGTTTCGCTGAATCAATGATTGTATAGTATTTCCAATGGTTTTATTGAAGACTTACTTTAGATTAAAGGAATGGACAGCCATTTACTTGAATTCTCATTTTCTCATATTATGATAAATGCTGTGATGTAACGATGAAAGTCATGAAAGCCATGAAAGTCATGCTACTTTTGATTATTGCCACAAATCATTAATTATACTTATTATAAGCCCTTTTCATATTTTATTATAATTTATCATTAAACGGACCATTCATTTTAGTAAATCATTGCCAAAGTATTTGAGTATTTGTTGAGATAGAAAAACTGGTTAAAACTTTATCATTATATTTAAACAATGCTTTAATTTATATTCAAAAAATATTCAACTATTATGTATATTTGGTTTTCCCTCCAATTCAATCATTTAAATATAGATTATTATTCATTGAAATACATTATTAATTTTGATAATAATTGAGTTTCAGTATTGTCTTTATTTGTTCTGTTCTGTACATTCTTGAACAGGTGATGGCCTCATCTTCTCCTATAATTCAATTTTATTTTCATAAAACATATTTTTTTAAAAATGTATATTTTTCTCATTCTGGTTGAAATGACAAAATTGAAAAGTTCCCAAAAGTTCCCAAAAGTTCCCAAAAGTCCCCAAATGTTCCCAATTTCACACAATTGACTCATATTTTATAATTTAAAATTTCACAATTAATTGGATTTATCTAATAATTTGTTGATGAAATCCATTCATAACATAAACCTGATTAATGTTCACATTTGTCAAACGTGTGATCAAAAATATGAAAGAAAACTTATAAATTATTTCAATTGATTGTATGATTGAATTTTGTAATAAATTGTAATTAAGTGTTGGTCATCACCATTGTTATAAAGTGTACTCAATTATCAAATAACTTCATATTTATAAATATGTCAATCATTTTCACCATTTTTAATGTCTTTTGAAAACTCTTAACCAAACATTAATTTGTATTGAATAACATTGAAAAGACCTTTAAATTTGAAGTATTTGAGATTTCATAAAACTCAATATTGAAAAAATTTCAAAATTGACAATAAGTATTAACTATTCTTCACAGAATCTATTTCTTGAACAATTGAATTGAATGTATTTGGAAAACATGAAAAATGGTGAAAATATTCAAATTTATGTATTTGAACACAAACCACAATCACAACTAATGCTCAACTAATTTTAAAAATGAGCTATTTTTTAGTTTATTCCAACATTTGAATGAACCCCTTTTCGAAGCAAATTTTATATGCAAAAAGTTAATATGAGATTAAAGTTGTGGAGAACATGAACTCATTTTGGATGCGCTTAAGCTTAATGTAACAAAAAGATGACATTTTCAAACTTTCATTTCGAAGAGATTACTCGTATGATAGAAATCAAAGTTTGAAGTTTACATAATTTAAAGGAATCAGAAATTGTTGAGTCAAAAAATTGCCTCCTTTTCCCGTTCAATAAAAAAATTACAAATATATGTCATATATTTGTTTCTGGTTTCAAATAACAAAAGAAACGGAAGGGACAGCGTTGAGCTTCAGCT
>JAQFZT010002797.1:0-10695 GCA_034696325.1 Camisiidae sp. | reverse complement strand
ATGATAAAAATATTAACTTTTAAACTTTTATATGTAGTTTGAAATATTGACTTATGTTCTGCATTGAGTGTCAATGAAATTAACTTTAAATTGATTTTTTTTGTTTTCGTAACAAATAAAATGATTACAATGTTTAATATTTTTGTTAAAGAGAGGACTAGTTTTCTACAGGTTTAACTAGTAATGTACAGAAGATTTCATACTAGAATTCTTTAGAATTTATAACAGTTTATTTTCAAATATGAGTAAACAATTTTAAATCACAAACTATAATACAAAAATATATGGGTCTGTACTCAAAACCTGTAAGCTAGTGTTTCCAAGGTCACCTCCACCTCTACTGGAATGGAGGTGGAGGTGTAAAAATTGAGTGAAATAGAGTGGAGGTGAAAATTGATTTTTCAATGGAGGTGGAGTGGTGGTGGAGGTGATTCTTGTACAGGTGGAGTGGAGGTGGAGGTGATTAAGATTTATTAAGTTGTAAATATTAATCTGAAAAATGTAAAATCGATTTGTAAACGCACTCAATATATATGGGGTGTCAATTCTGTAATTCAAAACTTTAAACAAATGTAACTTTTAGGCTGTGAAGCAGTAGTGGAGGTGGAGTTGACTTCAGTGGAGGTGGGTGTGGAGGTAATAATCGATTTTATAGTGGAGGTGGATTGGATGTGGAGGTGATAATTGATTTTACAGTGGAGGTGGAGTGGGGGTGGAGGTGACTCTAGTGGAGGTAGAGTGGAGGTGGAGGTAGAATTTTTACAAATTTGGTACACTACAGTAAGCTCTGTTTTTTTAAATAGTCAATCACTTTGACAACGAGACCAAAAAATATTTAAATATATTAAGTATATAGAGAAGAACAAAATTGTAGAAACAAAAATTTGTTCCTCTCCTCTCTCTATATTTAATATAACAATCAAAATCTATTGATCTTTGATTAAGTTTTTTATTGAATCCGCTAAGAAAATATTGAGACAAGAAAAAGATATCAATTTATTATAATTATTATCTCATATATTAATAGATCAATTGCAACATTTATATGAAATATTCTGTAATACTTTGGTTTAAAGATCAATCATTCAATGAATAAGAATTTGTTATATTTTAAATATCGTTTTTATGTTAATTTTTAAAATAAACTGCAATTTTAATTGTATAACAAATACAATCCCACACATTATAATTTTGTGTAACTGTTGATTAATTTATATAAACTATGATCCTATCTATAAAACTCAATGTTTTATTATATGCTCTCACAGTATGTCTTTAAATGTAAAACGCGTGATAAAAGTGTAGAGAACTTTTATACAGTTAAACTCAAATAAAATTATGAGCTATCGCTCAATAGTTTAATCGTCATTTAATACATCTTTATATGTATAAGAATTGACCAGAAAAAGACTAGTGAATCAAATTTTATATAATATTTTAGAAACAAGTTAATTACTTGTAAGGGAAAGAGAAAGGTCTCATAATCACAGACTGAACTCTGTTTCAATTTTGAAGGAAAAACATATTCAATACTCAGTTCTAATGAATGTATATTGAAGTTAAGGTTCAACTTCTTATATCATTCAAAGCAGTTAAAAGTTTCTTTGATTTCTTTATGTAAAAGTTATTTACTAGTGTTTTTCTTGTCAATTCTCATACATATCAATATAACACTTGAGAATATATAAATCTTGAAAGAATAAACGTTTGATTGATCAGACATTCCTTTCCACTTCAATATCACTGCTTTCCGTTTACAAAACTTCATTGATTGAGATTACCTATACATACAATTACCCATAGATAGAATTACCTGTAATTCAATTCTCACATCAAATGCAAAAGTTATACAAAACTTGTTCCAACTCTAGTGTTAGAATTATCTATAAATATATATGATTTGGAAGCCTAATCAAAAAGCTTTATATATAAGTTGATAAAATTCTTATCATAACATTGACTATTGTTGTAATGGATTGATTGAATGGCATTTCTATCTATTCTTTATAAAAGTTAGATTATCAGTTCAATTCGGTTTGAAAATCTGAGGGCTATTTGTATTATAGAAGGAAAGAATCAATTTTTTAAACATCTGATGACTCGATGACTCTAATAATAATATCTAAAGAGAACAATAACAGATATGAAATAGAAATAAAATATATAATTGAAATTTTTTCCTTTCTATTCATAGCAATTCATGTTCAACAAACTATCAAAAGTTGTCCACAAATCTATTAAATTTGAAATGTGTTTTACGTTAAATGAGTTGCACTTAAATTTCCTTTAATTGAATTTTATTTATCTGGCTCAACATGAATTTTTTATAAGGATTTATGAGAAATTTCAAGGTGTGATAAATTAAAATACTTATAGAATATTTATGTTTTTAAACCCATATAATTTCTATGCATCGACTTTTCATGAATACAATAAACACTTTCAAAGTTTGAAAGCTTTTCTAATTTTATACAAACTAATTATTAATAGCAATCGAATTCAAACTTAAATATTGCTAAAACTGACTTTTTGCCAACTTTCTTCTATAACAATTTAAATTAATTGACTTCTAAAGTAAACTGTTCCCAAATGTTTTTAGACGGCTTTGCCTTCAGGTTTTTACAGTTTTACAAGTTTTCTACTTTTACTCACGGCTGTAACCAGCTATGTGGCTAATCACCCCTTCCCACAAATTTGCAAATAATTGATTTTTCAAGTGTAAAATTCAGAATTAGTTTAAGTTTTAGCCCAACCAGATATGTTTAGTCTCATAATTAGCCTCAAAATTAGCATAAAAACAGCAAATATTTGTTCACTTTTCCCAAAACGGAAAATAAAACTTAATTTTTAAGAGCAAAAGAATTTTAATATTTATCATGATTTTTATGCATATTCTGTATAGTTTTTATAGCTTAAAGTTTATAATAGTCTGTAGTCTATTTGAATTTTATACTAAATTCAGCTTTAAAAAATTGGATTCAATGTGAAAATTAAATAATTTATTGAATGAAAGAATAAAATTTATTGTGTTTAATACAATCTAATACTATTTTCAAACCAAAATGAGTTTGAATTAAAAGTGTCGAAACAAGTCTTTCACAAAATTTCTTCACAACATTTCACACAATGAGTGCAAACATTTTACTTAAAGATTAGAACTAATCAAAACAAAAGTATGAAAAAATGCTTAAAACATATTTTTTATAAGCAGAATATTCTGAACTTCTGGTAATCAATCTTAAACAAAAGCCTTAAAGTGTATCGATATTATTAGTTTCCAAAACATCAATTGTTGTTTGCCTTCGCCTTTGAATAACGTTATTCGATGTTTTAGTTGAAAAGAAGCCACACATTTGAACAATTCTCTCACAAGACTCGCTCAACGTTTGTTTCATATCATTCTATGAGAAAAGAAATTTAATTATCTTTCTATACAATACATTATTTTTGTATTGAAGATATTTATAATACACTATGAATTGTTATAGCCATGTATAGCTTTGTACAAAATTAATCTGTTGATTGAACTGAACTAAACAAATGATTATAAACAAATTTATTAATGCAAAATACAATTCAGAAGTGTTATAAATTAATTTTAAATCAATCAATTAGAAAATTTAATTCATACAAAATTATAATGTGATGAGATGTTCGACTTCATACAACTGATGAAAAATAAGAATGGGCTGAATATAATGAAGTCTTTGTAAGTCTTATATATATGTCTTTATATAAAGCATGACCGCCCATCTTATATCAGATACCTGAGGACTTAATTCTGATGCAAAACAGCCGCGCGGGCCAAGAAGTAAGGTCACTACATAAGGAAAGTCCCAAATCTGGTCAAAATAATCAAAGGTGACCCTTATCAAATGGGGGAATATTTCATTATTTTGTATATTAATAGTATTCAATTTTAACATAAATGTAACAAAAGATTGTATTATTGATTGTGAATTTAAAGCTTTTTCAATAATACTTATAAACGTATATTTTGAGAAAAATTTTACTCCCAAAAGACCAGCAAATAAAAGCTCAACAAGTATTAACCTAAAAGTCTAACAAATAAAATAAAAACAAATAAGCCCTAAAAAATACTGAAAATAAAATCTTAAAAAATAAAACCTTAAAAAAATTATATCATAAATTTTCCTTCAAACTAAGGTGTTGAGGATTTTTGTTGATGTTTTAATGCTATTGCCCGCAGTTCATTCAAGTACAGTCATTTCTGTTTAAAGTTATCACTCACTATGAGTACTATGAATGCGTTCACTTTAAACGGTAATGACTGTAATGCTCAAATACAATAATAATGTTCTCTATAGTTGAAACCAATTCATGAGACAATTAATAAGTTTTTTTTATAGAAAATTAGGTTTTTTTGTTGGGCTTTTGTTTTTTGGACTTTTAATGTTGAAATTTTGAGAGAACACCCATTCAATTAACACTCATAACTTCCAACACTTGTTTCACTCATATAAGTCTTTTATTCTAATTTTAATTCAATTCTTTTCTTATTATGAATGCCTATAAATAAGGATAGAAAATCTGTTGGTTATCTTTATCCTCATATGTTCCTCAGTCTTCGTATGAAAATCTATTGTTTACGAATTATTGTAAGTTAAAAACAATCGAAATTAAATGCAAAATGAATAAAAGATGTACTAAAATGTTTGACTATTTGGAATTGAAGATGTAGTTGTTGGTCATAAATTATATTCTTTCAATTTCTATATAAGGTTTCTCAAAATTTAGAGAATCAGTTTGAGAAACCCTGCTCTACATCATTCTAATAATATATACTATACTGTTATGATATACTATACTGTATATCATAACTCTTAACTAAACTATGAAAGAAGATGAGATGCTATATTGTAATACATCACTTGAATGTATTATGTAACTTACACTGTTTACTCACCAACTTCTAGAATGTATGTGGAGGAAAACATTTTGTTTCAGAGCTTAATGCTCATATTTGATGTCGAGCTTTTACATTTATTTACTTTTGTTTTAGTTTTAGATTGTATTTTCCTAGATTTATAGGAATAAAAGCAAAAGTTTGATGCTGGTGGTTATTCTCTTTCTACTTTTATACTGTAATGCTGTCTTTTTATATATTATTTCAAAATGTAGTTTATTCTATTATGTTATAGATAGAATTAGTAACTTGTGAAAATTTTTAAATAAGTGTATATATTTGTTAATAAAATAAAACTCAGAAAACCTCAAAATTGTGATAATGAATTGCTTGAAACGCTTATTCAAGTTTTATGAAGTTTGGACAGTTCAGCAGGAAAAGAGGTTGACAATATCAAGAAAAATATCAAAATCTTATTTTTAAATTATAAACTAGTTAAACATATGAACATTTATAGTGAAGATCCCGACCAAGCTCTCAGCCTAAGCTTTTTAAGCTTTAATTTCTTCGTTAGTTGTAAATAAAACTTTAATCTTGTTTTAAGCTATTTAGTCATATGGAAATAGAAAATGAAACTTTTCTGTGACTCACTTATAATAAAAGTTTTAATTTCTCTTTTATAATCTTTGTTCTTAAAATGCATTTTTGATTCGATGTTTTTATAAACATGAGTAAAATGTTATGTTTTGTGATTGAGAAGCTTTTTACTCATTCAACCCAATGATAATTAACTTACAGTTTCTAAATATGAAAGTTGAAATTATAACTTATAAATACAAAGTTTTGTATACCTGTACCTCAAGCAATAATAAGACAAACAAACTTTATCAAAATTTTCTTAATAAGCCCTATTGATTAGTCGGGCCTTCATATATTGTAAAGTAAAAATAATTGAAGTCAATGATACTGAATTGTCTGCAATTGAACTGAATTGAATGCAAAAGAACCCAATTGTCAATTTCAGAAGACATAAATTACTAAAAATACTTCATTCATTTATCCACCAATAACTTACATGAGATCTGTTCTTCATAAAAATAATTAAGGAAATCATACATGAGTTCCAGTGAAAATATTTCTTTCTTCTTATTGCAAAGTAGAACACAAAATTAGAATCCCTTTCAGCGAAATGAATTCATTTCATTTTCATTGTCATGTTCTTTCATTTCATTCAAATCTTAATAAATAATAAAAAATCAACTTTTAATGAGCACAAGATTTTAACGAGATATTACAGTAAAAGATATGATTTTGAGGTTAATATGGACTTTTTTAGAGCTAGAAATCTACTTTCATGTTTGAGTCTATAGGATTAGTCTAATCGATATACTTTTTCAATGCTCTCAAATTGAAAACTGAGAAAACTTTTGCTGAGACTGAAAAATATCATGAATTATATCATTTTTCAAATAATTGAAGTTTATTATTATCATTTAATATTTGAAAAGGATCAAATTTTCAATTAAATCCCATTTAATTCATTTAATTGTGTTGAAAACTTTGAAAAGTTAAACCCTAATTGTATTTTTCAAATAAAGCTGATTGTGAAAAATACAATTAGGGTTTAAGATATATATATATGGAAAAACAGATGAACCCGAGACTGAGAGTGGTGCGCAAACAGTCAATTTTTCCGCACAAATCAATACTTTGTCGAAATTATGAGAGGGAATGGAATAATACCATAAGTATTTTTGGAAATTGGTAATTTAGACAGGTTTTATGCATTTCAAGATGTTAGCATTATGAAAAATTCATGGTCTCACGTAAGAAACAATTTGAGTTGAAAACTTTTTAGAGCAAGAATATGCACAAAAGTAAAATCTCATAAATTTTCTGATTTTGTTTCTAGAAATATAATACTAAAACTTGGTATAAAATTTTCAGTGTAATAGATTCTGCATTGAGTAACTGCACTTCAAACTCGTAATTGTTGTCGTTTTTTAAAATAATGAATCAGAATCAGTAAACACGTAGAAATCTCAAAAGGGCCTACGCATAACTCCTTTCACTTTTGTCCAGATTTTATCAAGTTTAATTGATATATAACATCTATATTAACTCAATTAAAGTTATAACAATTCGTCTGATATAATTTAAATTCATCTTAATTCAACATAATTTGTATAACTTTAGTTTAATTTATATCAATTTAAGCCAAATTCCTAATAAAAAGTCTCCAACGTCTCCAAGCTACGTCTCCAACAGCCTTGCACAAGCCTAGACGTGATATCCAATACTTTATTTTACTTAACTTTGCTTCATTTTACTTAATTATAAATTTTGTATTTTGAGAATTGAGCGTATTTAATGAACGGGTCGGTATGACTCCACTAAAAATGGTATAATTTGACTCGTCTTGTCGAGTTCTATTGAATGCACCTATTTTCAAATCTGTGGGTGTTTATTGAAAAAAATGTTTTACTTGAAGTCTGGACAAAAGTGAAAGGAGTTATATGTAGGCCCTTTTGAGATTTCTACGAGTTTACAAAAGTTTTAAGTAATATTTATTGCTTTCAATTATGGGCGTGCAATCAATAAATAGCTTCCAGTTGATGAGCTTTAGTAAAAGTTTTAAAATAGCATCTAAAAGGATAACAATAAATAAATGGAAAGTGCTCTTTTCCTAATTCTATTTTTTAAAAGAGATTAAATATTTATCTTAATGATATCACATGAATAATTTTATAGAAGAAGTTTAATTTGTTTTCAAAGCTTTCCTCAAATGCTTAATCTGTTTGTGATCATAAAGTTGTGAAAACCATAGTTCAATAGATCGAACTTCATTTTCAACAACAACAATATTTGTGTTTTCACTGAAACCTCAACATTCGTTGAGTCAAAAAACACTTAATCAGTAGTAAAACACTTGACTGATGAGTGGAATACAGTGGAAATTTGAATAATTTTGAAAATATTATTTCATTTTTCACAAAGAAAACATTTTATCTCTTTTTAATAGTAAATAAAAGTTTGTACTATTATACTATGGGTTTCACAACTTTTTTTAATTAGAAACCGATATAGCATTTAAAAGCTTTGCAAATAAATTAATTCAAGATGAACTTCTTAAAAATCCTTCATATTATAAATCGATTTATAAAAAATAAAACTATCCTCAAAGAATCAAGTTTCAGTTCCTTAAGGTTTTCTTTTAGGCGATTTTCGGCAGGTTTAGACTGGATGGCTACCATTGTATTCAGGTTACACATCGAAAAGTCCAAATTCATAATGTCCACGCTCTGTTTCAATACCCTTAATCCACTAAAATATATTAGATTTATTTTACGGTGAGTTAGAATAACGGCTATCATTTTAATCTGAAACCCGAAGTGATAAAATTATAGTCGATTAGTGCCGGGTTAGTTTGTGAGCCAAAAACTATATTATCCTGAATTGCTCTTATATAAAGTAATTTCAAGACAAAATATTCTCATATTAATTATTATTCTGATTTATAACCATATATGACTCAGCATTATATTGAACGAGATTAAAAAGATTTATAACGTTTTGAATTTAAACATTTCGGAGTGCTCCCAATTTTCAGTTTACGTCTCTAAAGAAAAAATTTCTAAGAAATAAAATGAATACCTTTTAAATTGATCAATTGAAGTGCCTTTTTCAACAAAAAAAACTTTTCAAATTCATTTTGAGTGATATAATATTGAACTTGGAATTCGCAATTTTGATTCAAATTTGATATAAATGATGAAAAAAGTTTGAATTCTTTATTAAGTTGAAGAAAACGGTTTCCTATTGAATAGAATTTGTCTCAACAATTTTAGAGTAAGATAATATAATATAAAATAATTGGATACAGTATCTTGAGTGTCTGCCAAAGAGGAGGTGTACACATTCCCCCTAACAAATAGGAGATTGAAAAAGAATAGTTGAGTTGAACTACTTTTTGTTATCTCTTTCACCCGACTTAATATGAGATTCAATGAAAAAACCCCTACAGAGCCAGCATTTAAGAATGGGTGAAACTAAAAACCGTGTTTCACATTCATAAAAAAGGGTTGTAAGGCATACAAGTGGGGTGAAAGAGATAACAAAAAGTTAGCAGCCATCAAATAACGAAAATATAAGTTCATTTAAATTGACTCAATTTATTAAAACTTTGAAAAAAAGAAATAACACACACATTGACTCTTAAGTTAGAATTTTAGTTTTTCAAAACTAATGTTACAAAATCATCATTAAATACTCATTCATTAATAATTCCTCATTAAGATCTCATATTCCCTATAATCAAGTTTCAAAACTTTAAACAGTTTTTTAACAAGATTTTTGATAAAAATTTTGCGAATTTCATGCTCATGTCAATACTCGATATTTTGTTTTACTTTTATTTTTCTAATAATGATTTTGATACCAACTCAAACATTATACATCTAATGTTTTTATTTTAATTCTCGATGCATTAGAAGTGATTACCGGAATTTTTTGAGCATTAATTGACCAAACATTTTTAGTAACCAAGTAATTGATACAAAAATCTTACCAACGAATAAAGTGTGTTGATTACAAATATAATGTGTTTGTGTGAAAAATTAATCAGATTTTCATTTTGAAAGACCAAATTTTGAGAATTTTTTGTGACTCAAGAAATTCAATAATTGGATGTAAAAATGACTTACCATAAAGTTGTCGCTCATAAAGCAATAAATGAAGGGATTCACCATAGAATGGGCTAAAATACAAAAACCAAAATATAGATATCATATTCATTATGAAATTTAACTTTTCAAATGTCGGTTTGTATATGAATAAAAATAAATAGAGATCAATAGAGGTCAATAAAGGTTATGTAAATTTCCCTGATGTATAAAAAATTGACATAAAAACTATAATTAGATTGAAGGGTTCAAATAATTACAAGAATTTAATCCCCAAAGTGTTATTTATGTACATTTGCTCCTTTAATAGTCATTAAATATTTAAGGAAACTTTTTTGAGTTACTATTGACTTTTTTTATCCACATATGCAAAGAATTCGGAAAAAGGCTCAATTCATATATTATTAATGAATAAATAGAAAACTTAAACTAATAGAACTTTATTTATAAAGTCTCGAAACAAATATTGAGTTCCTGTACCCATAGCTATGAAATGGCATCCAAAAAATAGCGGGACATAAATATCTTGAAACGTCTCTAAATCTACGATCGCTGTATACCATTCATTGAACATAATCATATTGTAAGCTTGTATTGGTAGCCAACATATTATGAACATTACCACTACAGCTGTCATCATTTTCACGGCCTGTCAATTGAATGCCAAAAAAATTAATGTAATTTTTAAAAAAAATAGCCCAATAAATCATATAAACATTATTTCAAATTTTTCTCATCATTAAATGATCATTTTAAAAGTTTTGAGTGACGAATCCATTCTTATGAAAACAAAAACATTACAACTTATTTTTTATTATTTTGATTTACTCTTAACATTATTTGAATGAAAAACAACAATAAGTTGAAACTCATAGCTGAAACTTTAAGATACAAATGCTTTTTGATACAAACTTGATATTTGGGAACTTTGAAGGCTATGTGAATGAGTTGTGATCTTATGAAAAAAGTGCAATTATATTTTTTTTGCCCTTTTGCTAAAGCTCCTCTTACATTTTGGCCTTAATATCTACTCCTGCCTAAAAAAATTCACTTTAATAATTCTTGCTTCATACTACGTTAGTCAGATATAACCCGCCTTTTTCTCAATAAATTTTTTATTTATGGATCAAATTGAATGAGATTTTT
>JAQFZT010002796.1:0-10707 GCA_034696325.1 Camisiidae sp. | reverse complement strand
TATTCATAAATAAATACTTGAGTTATAATTGAGAGTCAAGTCATCGATTCATTAATTCAAACATTATTTACTAATTGGTCTCAAAACAAATACATTCAAAAACATTTAAACATTTAATAAAAAAAAATACTTAATATCTATTTCAATAAAGTCAAAGAATTGTCTTCTGCCAAAAGATGGAGTTACTAAACACTAGATCGAGAATAAGTTCAGAAATATTCAAACCTTGATTTCAATGAGAAGTAATAATAATGTTATTAAAAGAATATAATTATAGATGTATTGCATCTCTAAATCAAATCAAATCAAACCAAACGTGAAAACTTGACTCAATCAATAAGTTTTGAGCTCTTTAATAGTTATTCGTAACTCTTTAGATGACATTTCAATTGTCTTCATTAGATATTCACAAAGAATATCAAACTTTATATTTGTGATGACTTATGGAACTAATCAATGGATTATTTGATAAAAAAAACTCAAATATTAAAATTGAAACAATTTTATTTTAGAGAAACTCTTCAATAAGAGAAGCAATAGGTTATTGAAAAGCTTATAATTGGTTGAGTTTATACCGTAAAGTTTGTACAGATATCCAAAAGTTGTCTTTTATTCCAATTATAAAACTCGAGTAAACTTTGAAATAAAATAATTGAAACAATTGATAGCAAATAAATAAACATTATTTATAGTATTAAATGTATTACAATATTTGAGATGAAAAACATGATAATATGGAGACAATTAAACTATTTTGAGATCAAAATAAAAAGAATTAAATAATAATTAAGTTAATGAATTGATGTATAAATAGAACCAATAAAATCAGATTTACTTTGATTTATGAAGAAGAATGAGTGCATTATTTAGAAATAATCACAAAATAGTTTGGATTTAAATAAACTATAATTATTTATAAATATAATACATGGCAGTGATAGCAGAATCTGACACATGATTGAGAGCGCAATTATATTAAGACAGAATTAGCATCAATAATAACATACTGTACTATCTCTGGAAATATACAATAAATAACTGATGTGTTAAACCTTTACCAATGGTATTATACATCGCTTCACACTTTATCTTACATTCATAAGTGGCAAAACTATCGCTATTGTACTTTTCGAATGCCAGTCAAACACTTCCAACTGGTTATAGTAGTATTTTCTATCACAAAAGTTTCGCATATAAGCTGTACAGTATTCGTACTTTTAAGTCAATAATAGTTATAATAATAATAATAATTAATTCTAAATTTCAATACAATCTAATATTAAAGTCACGAATATGTAGAGCTCACGGGATGAAGAGTGAAATTATCGTATACTTCCATCAACTCATCCATTGTATACTCTTCTAAAATGACGAATTCTTCTAAAGTAGGGCTTGTCTTTCGTGCACAGTCTATACAGTGAACCACATGCTTCTTATCTACTTCTCGAACGAATAGCATATTGAAAACTTCCAACTATTCAAAAATCATATTTTAATTATTAAAAAAGTTTATTAAAAAAGATCACCAAAACTTTCAGACATACTTCACAATTGACACAATAGTGTGCGGCTTCGTTTTTGCCTCTTCCGTGCCATCTTATGTCACGACCGACACTGTGTACGAATCGTATTATCATTTCACATAGCCTTAGACTTCGCATTAATGATAACCTTTAATTCAATTAATCGAAACAGCAATTAAAAAACTGATAACTAATAACTTAATAGAAATCATACTTAATCTTTTCATAGAGGGCTTCTTCAGAAACTTTTATATTTCGAGCTAAATTCCAAGTCAAGTGCTTGAGAGGAACGATTGACTTGAAATTTTCCAATTTATTCCATTCATATCTTTCAATGGCTAAAAAATACTGTTTGGCAGTGAGAGGGCCGACATTCCACGCAATGTTATTACACCAGCCGATAGCTTGAACCCAATGGACTGTTCCGGCATTAACCCAAACAAGATCTCCAGGTCTTTGGAGGAATCGATAAACAGGAATATGATCAGCAAACAAGTCATCCAGTATTGGCCACCACGAGCCGTGCAAGTAGTTTATGTTGTTCCTATCAAATTAATCATTCAATAAAATGTCTTCAATTTAATCAGTAAAATATCTCAAATCGTTAGAGAAAAACCCAATCACTCACTTCTCACATAATCTTTGAATAACACCCCAATACTCGTCGGGAACTCCAAACCATTCACAATCTCCGGGACCAATATTTATGTTAACGGAACAGTAATTATTGTTTTCTTGATGTCCTGGTGTTCGACAACCCGGAACTTTCATATAAAGCTGCACCGTATTCATGCCCAGAATAACATGTCCGACATGACTCAACATATTGCCAGCAGAGACTACCCGTGCAAACGATGGTAATTTCATTAACTCTTGTAACTGTGTTTTCCATTTCTTTTCATCTGAAAGATCAACATTTGTGCCGAATTTCACTGTTTTGAACAAACCGTTCTTCTTAGGTTTCTTTCCTCTATTAAGTTAAAGTAAATAAGATTATTGTCACTTTAACTGTAAATATAGTTATATTACTTGGAAGGGGCGGACGAATTCGAATCACTGTCAGAATCTCTATACAATCCGAGAGTCTTTTCTTGTTCATCTCTAAGAGATTCCTGAAAAGACGAGGCCTGATAGTGTGCATAGCGTGCAATAGTAGTGTGTGACCGATGGCTTTCACATCTCCAAACCATTCCTCTTCTCTCTGGATCCCAATTCTCATCAGACGGTTGAAGCAATTGAGTCCTCACTTCTATTAAATGTTCAGGATTTGCTTCGACCAGAGTTTTAGTAGAAAACAATCCCAAGTCTATTCGTAGTTAAAATTGAAATTTGAATGATTGACTTATGATGGTTATGAAAACATACCAAGTTTTAGAACACTTGCCAATCCTCTGATAACAGCGATGGGATGCGCTAAACAGAACTCATGCAATTGCAAAGAAAAGGCTTCTTTCTTATTCTCCAGCTATAAATGAAATGAAAATTTACAATAAAGACCTGTAGAATAGAAGCAAAAGTAAAATAACTCACGAAAACACTTGGAGCCGCGGGATGTAGTTTATCTTTAGGAAGTGGGGGATACGGCGGATCCGGAGGAATCGGTGGTCTCCCATCGTCTGATAATAAACTTGAAATAATTCTTCCATCTTTTGGCGAATTTTTACATGCATTCAAAATCTCTTTAGCGGTCATATTGATGTTTAGCTGCGGATGATTATGACTAGATGTAGATGAAGCTGAAATAGATGATAATGAATTTTCTGCTGATTTGAGTTGCGCTTGTTTTGAGTCATCTGTTGAACACAATAGCGAAGTGATAGTTTGTTCACTATTAATAGATGTTTGGGCACTACTGGCTTGATTGGCAGTGATATTATTATGACTAGAATGAGTTTCTTTAGTATCTAAACTAAACTGAGCAATAAGGTCTTCGGCGATCGAGGCTGTGACCTGTCGTTGAGATAGCAATGATTGCAATTCTTGATCGCTGAATGAAAGATTTGAATGCTTAGCATTATTATTAGCACAACTAATGGGCATAATCTTTGTTGTCTGAACACTTTGAGGTGACATTTTTGAGCCTGAGTGCAAATGTGGAATGCTTTGGTTTAATGGAGGTCTAAACTGTAGAGCTATCGATGATTCATCACTTGATAATGAATTTGCGGGACTTGAAGAACAAATCTCTGATTGAAATGGAGGTGTTGTCTGAACACAAGGCACTGGTGTTTGTCCTTGAATTTGTTGTGTTTGTTTCAATATTGACATTTGCTTTTGTTGATTAAGTAAACGACACTGTTGCTGAAGAAGATTCTTCTGATGAGGAGTCAGATTAGCCTTTCAATCAATTACATATCATGTTTAGTCAACAAATCCTAATCATTAAATACTACTGTAAAATCAAACGTGATATTAAACCTGATTTTGTTGCAAATAATTCATAATTTGCATTTGTTGAGGGTTGAGGTAGAGAGTGGACGATTGTGGAGTCAAAGGGGAATTTACTTGCTGTACAGGCATTCTCGAGGGTCCGGCGTCTAACTTTTGCCGCTTTAGGTTTGGAAACGAATCATCATTTGCTGTAATCCCTTGATTTTGTCGTTGAAAAGCATTCTGTCTCGAAGCCATTTCCTGAGAGATCGGGAAATTCCAGGCGTCCTCAATGCAGGGCAACTGTTTTGGACTTTAATCAAAATCAAATTAATATCAATGCAATCCACTCAATCATATGATTCGAATCTATGATGAATACCTTTGTGTATTAGTTGGCGGTGCATTTGACAGTTGTGTCTGCAAAAACTTGACTCTTTCTGTTAAGCCAGCAATTAAAGTGCCTTTAATGAAGAGTCAATACTAAATATTTGTCGAAAACTCGTTCTCTCAATATATAATCAGATAATAGAAATTCATACCTTTTCCACGTGAAGCGTTTAAATAACATTTAAGAGCGTCTTGAGGTTGATTACAATTTTCATATAAGATGCCGAGATTAGTCCAGGCGGCGCAATGACTCTTATCTAATTGAACAGAACATATATATGCTTGCAGTGCATCCATCGGCTGATTCTGCTGTTGATATAAAACTCTACAAACAGGAAATATCAAAACATATATGAGTTTAGTTTTTATTTATTAATACAGGTGTTTGAGAAGGAATTGTAAAAATAAGAGTCACCCTATGGAACACCAAGTGTCTGCATTCGCTTCTGCTTTATCGACAGAATTGCGATATGAAATGAAGGCGTCGTGCACTTTGCCGAGACTGGCATAACATCGTCCTAAAAAATAGAGACTCTGACCAGAGTCAGGGTCTGCTTCGATCGAGCTTTTAAGGCAGTTCAAAGCGTATGCTTGTCTCTGTTGTTTTTCTCCTAAAGATTCAACGATGTGGTGCATCCAACCCAACTGCTTATATATATCAGCGCGTAATTGTAATGATAAATTCTTTTCTTCCAAAAGTGACTCATAAGCTTCTTTTGCCAGTTTATGTTTCCCTTGAATCTCAAAAAGGTGTGCGATATGGAACTTAACTGTCATCAACAATATTTCAAATAATTAGTCATTTGTTCAAATGGAAGAAACTTGCAGTAAAAATCAATTGAATTCGACTCACTTTCTAATTTTCCAACAGTACATGGACTCGAGTCATTTATTGCTAACTGGAAGTGCTGTCAAACAATTCATATTTTAATTATAATTGATGAAAAAAGCTAAAATGATTGATCTATACCTTTAGAGATAAATTATAATCATTTAAAGCTTTGAATATCAAACCAAGACGAACATGAGCTTCATTTGCTCGTGGAAACGATGGCTCGATATACAATACTTGACGGAACGACTTGATTGCCCTAAAATTGTCCAAATATTCAATTAATGGTCAGTATTAAAATGTTTCAAATTTGTTTGACGACACAAATAGCTTTGTTGTTGAAAGTCTTAATTATTAGTAAAAATGGGCAGAGAATAGCTTTTGCCAAATCTCCACTACTTCTAAAGTAATAAATTCACTTAAAATTACAGCTCAAATGATGGATGTCTGTTATTAAGGCCTATTTCTTGATTATAAGGAGAGAAGAGGCAAAATTTTGAGCCAAGTAGAGTGAGGCCAAGTCAAGGCCCAACTTATTTAAAAGCAGCTTAAGGGCAAAGAAGGCATTTGGTTTGGGAGAAGAGCACTATGAATAGAAGCAATATTTAAACAGTCAATAGAAGCAGTTACTGCTGTAGTGGTCCAAAAAATTGATAGCAACTTAAAACCTGATACCGTGACACTTGTCGCCAAAAAATAGCTGACCAGACAATTGTCAGTTATAACCATCTGTATAGCTGTAGAGTCATAAATGTTTTACTATTTCTGAATAATATCAATCACATAAAGCAATAGAGAAGCGGACAATTTTAGGACCCTTTCCTTTGTTGCCCTCTTTATTTTCATTGCAGCTGCAGATTGTGGGGTATAAGCACTCTCTTCTACATTGCACAGTGTCTTTACGACAGGTCTGTTCTACTCTTTCATATGGAAGGCATACGTGACTCAAAAATCCTGTCTAAGGCTAACAGCCATCCCATAAAACCATTCAACTCTCATTAAGAGGCGATTGTGCCCATTCATTACAATCAATATATACGTGTAAAAATTGGTCAATTATTTGCATAGATTTGTAATTATAAATAAATATGATTAGAAATTAAAAGATTTGTAGTGTCCCAAAGCAAGAATAGGCAGCTGTCTCGCTATGAAATCCAAGGGCATTAAAGACCTGAAGAAAAATACTATTCGTAAGGCGAATAACCTCTCACTGCTTTATGCACTCTAGGAATACACGGCAAAGATCGCTATCCGATCTCAACAATAGTGATGTAAGAAAATATGAGCTTATTTTTAAAGCTTATTTACCTTCTATTTAATTGGATTGATTGAAAAGATTGATGTAATGAAATAGAAAATCATATCCATTTGTTGACTATTTAATAGCTTGTCCAAAACACACACATATCACGTACACCACACAAACACATCCTTTCATCCGTCTCTATCAGTGTCTCTCTTTCTCTGTACTGTTTCTCTCACTCGAATATATATATAATCACAAAGAGACTCATAAGTCTGACGACCATCACATCACACAACACAATAACGCTAAACTATTCCCCGCAACGCCGCCCTCAGTTCCCTTTTCCCCTTCAAGCGTTTCATCATTTGAGCACAAGTGAGTGTACGCTAAATCACTAACCGAGAAAAGAGAATGTGAGAGAGTCTTTCCCTAAAAATCCTACGAAACTATGTATACACTATGTATACTTCGGTATATCCACTGCTGTATTGCTCTCAATGCATGAAACTCAACGTTTACTAGTTATAGACAATGCTGTAATACTCGTGTGCCTAACATTCTGAGCATTTCACTTTCAGGAAATTGCATGAATTTCTCAGTAATTATAGTAAAGGAGTGTATATTTGATTCAAGTTTATCTCAGTCAACAAGAATGACAAGAATGGGGTGCATGGGATGCATGGGATGCATGGGATGCGTCATAAAGTAATATGTACTATAAGTGTTAGTTAAAAAAAAAAAGTTGGTATAAAAAAAGTAATTCTCACCAGTGGTAAGCATTATAATAGAAGTAGACCAGTCCTAAACTGAACAGAAACGGCACATCCTTCACGTCAAACAAATATTTCAAATATTAGTTTAATTTATCAATGTTTATATGGATTACTCATATCAGAACTGATACTCACTTTCCAATGCTCTTCATTTAGAGAGAAATATCTCTGATAGGCTGATAAAGCTGTAAAAACATAGATAGAGTTTGTACTCAATAATCATTTTTCTAAATTTCTCATTAATACAGCTTAAAAAATTTAAGGATAAAAAATCATATTTGGGTAACCTTTTGCATAATTGCCTAACAGGAGGTTGAAGTGTCCAATTTTACAGTAAGTTTTGGGATCAATTGGTTTCGACTTCAAATCATTGAAAGCCTTTTCGTCCTTCACCTCAATCGCACTTTTTTCATATTTTTCAAGCAATAAAGTTCTCTGAAGTAAAGCCACTTCAAGTGTTTTTATAGCCTAACAAGTTATTAATATATTTATTTGTTTGTAATTCAAATCTAATAATTCAAAAATCTTTACCTTAACTATCAATGACTTTGTTTTACTATTTGCCGGTTCTTCGAGTCTTAATATACCAAATAATCGGCTTTAAACACATTTTAATTAAGTAAACATTAAAATAATGAACTCATTCTTAGTTTTGTTTAAACTAATATTCAATTCAATTATATTTAAAAACAATTAAAAATTAATAATAGTTTAGACAATAAAGTTATGATAAATAAAAGTATTATTAAATGAATTAGAAATGAGAGCTCAACAGAAACCTGTCTATATCTGAAAGTTGTGCCAATTCTTGTGATGTCAGAATTGATGATGAATTGGAAGATTGTGTTGAAGATGTAGATGAAGCCAAAGGTTCTTCTGAAGTCACCATTTTTTAAATTCTCATCAATTGTTATAAAAAAGTCAATCAAAATAATAATAGAGTTCACAAAATAGAGTTTGTTTTAAATAACAATGACTTAAGCATTGAATGCATAATGAAATGAAAACTTAGACTAAAAAACTTGTATTGAGTTTTTAAAAGTATTTATAGAAAACTCTCGTTTTAAGGCAATTGTATGATAACAGTAATGGAGTCACAACTTATTTCCATTTTGATGGCTATACATAACGACACACAACGGATCACAAACTCATTATTGTTGACTAACTTTTTTATATAAGATTTTCTTTTTCTTCTAACTTAGAATCGATACATTCAATAAATTCGGGACTTTTAATACTAAATTATATTAAATACTAAACTTTATCATAAGAGAAAGCTATAAGTTGTATAAAGTTATTTGCTATTCATAACCAATTCATACTTCAAATCACATGAGATAGAGTTAAATCTCTTTTTCTTTCCAATGGAAACCCCTATTCTATTGGTTTTTCTTGAGTCCACATTTCAAGGAAACGGTACGGTTGAGGGCTTGAAGATTCCGGAAATCATGAGGAATGGGTTTTGAAACAGATCCTATTTTTGTATTTCTAACGCATAAAAATCAATAACTACTAGTTATTTGAGTAAATGAACAAATTTTTAACGAATTACTGGATGTGTACAGTAAAAGATATAAATTAGTTTGAATTTTGTTAGTCGTTTTTTGTCCATTCATATTAACCTCATGAGTCAGATGAGTCTCTGTACTGAATAATTTGCATGTTTCCTCTCGTTTTATCTGTTAGTTATCTGTTTTATATTGTATGACTGGATTTTCCGGGAATCCAAGAATGTGTGTACTATACGTCACACCCAATTATAGTAAGTCAAAAATAGCGTTCAAAATTTTGTGTCAATTTAGTACTCAATTTAGCGCTTGAAACAAAATTTAGTAAATTTAACACTACAGTAGTTTTCAAATACTCATGGGTTTTATCCTTTCGAATAAAAAAGACTAACTCGTTAACAAACTCGTCGTGTAATAGTTAATGAGTTCTAAATTATAATTTCGTAAAAATTCAACACTTTTCAGAAGTTAAAAAATTTAAATGTTTTGGTGACAATACGATTGCCATCATATTTTTAGCTAAAAGACAAAGAGATAGAAAGTACGAATCTATGAACTAGTCGTGTTCCGCACCAGTTAAATATAAGTTGGATATACAGTACATAAGTTTAAGTATATATTAGTACTTAATCTCTCACTGCAATGACAACCAAATGATTTTTCTAATAAAAAATAATTCATTAAATGTTGAGAGCTTTGTGAATAGCGATTGAAGTTTTTGATTTGATCTTTTTATCCAAAAGTTTCAGGATTACATGATAAATGGAAAAGTTTGGTCTACACTTGAATTTTTAAATATAAATAAATGAGAGAAAATCAATTGAATGATAGTTATAATATTTAATTAAATCAAAAGATTCAATTGATTTATCAATAACATACCAATAATGCAGTTTAAGTTAATGATGGAATATAAAGACATTATGAGAGCATTTAAAAATTATGGGCCAAACTTTACGCTAGAATTATTGAACGCAATTTTGCTGTTCTGTTGGTTATAGTTATAGCTAAATATTTTGTTCAACACAATCAAAATTTATAATGTTTACAATGTTTAGAATTGTCAAAAAAATTTGGCAAACAATAGAATTTAAATTACAATATATTCGGTTCAAATTGTCATTTAATACAGAATAATAAAAATGTTGAATTGACTAAATTTAGAAATAAAATTTGACTCAATCAACAAAGCGGTGAACTAAGCAATAGGTAAATCTGAAATCTGACGATATTATGAAATCTTAAATAGATTGTTGACAGAGAATAGTAAATATACAATATATATATATACTTATATATAATATATTTATATATATAGCACATGCAATAACACTAAATTGCAAAACTCATTAAAAGCTTGATATCACTATACATTAGGTAATGTTTAACTTAAAAAATGAATTGTAATGAATTAATCATTTCGTGCGCTTTTCAATTGTTCCAGATTTCGATTTCATTGTTTAAGTACATACAGTACAAAAAGATGGCTTAACCTGTTTTAACAGCACATAATTCAAGTCAATTAATTTAAAAGTAACTTAAACTTCAACACTAGAGGGTAAACGACTTCACTATTCAATTAACAGAGCGAATGACTCTAATGCTAATAATTACACAAACATTGATTGCGATAATTTACCTAAAATATGACACCACTTATATTGAGACTATATCTCGAGACTGATCTGTACATGAGATAATGTGGAGTCACTTCAAAATATACATTAATATTTAAAAATCTTGATATTATTGTCAATACGTATAATATGACACCACACGCCTTAACTTTCTTCTTCAGATACGGCTATTGAGGTTTGAGTTCCATTGAGAACAGTTTTCACGTCTTCATTCATATTGACTGTTGTAGTGCTGGCGTCGTTGACATCATCAGAATCATTACCAATTTCTGATATATGTGCCTGTCCTGTGATAGCACTCATGGTTAGGGGTAGTCCTGCCTCAGTTAGATTCTGAATGTTTGTCACAACTGTTTGATACATTGAAACTGGAATAGTAACCATACCAGACACGGGAAACGCTATTCAAACAAATTTATATCAAT